>CM030370.1:135862961-136139210 GCA_003604175.2 Clonorchis sinensis
GTATAGTATAGTATATTATAAAGTATATATATACTCATCAGCGGTGAATAGTTCGGAATATTCATGGACCACGGACTGCACTGACGGTATGTTACCAGACGGAAGCTTTCGAACATGCAGATTACTTACGGCAGTGCTTGGATAACTTTCAGGCTTAACTGCGTCATACTTTGTCACCAGCTATCCCTGCTTCAGGTCAACCACGGAATCTGTGCTCTTGAGAAAATCTGCCCCCAATATAGTCTGCTCTATGTCTGGAACGTGTGTGGCACGGACTTGTCGCCTAGGCTTATTAAATGCATTGACAACCCGTCAATTTTCAGTCAATATCCACACACTGATCTCACGGCTAGCGCGCACGGTCTGCGTTCAGCTTGGTTCCCTCTCCGCCTCAGCGATACCCCTGCTTTTGTATCAATCAAACATAACTTCCCCTTCCTGTCTACCCCGATAACGGCTTGTATGGTAGCTTGCATCAGTGCGCTAATCCCAACCCACCCAGGAAAAGAGGAGTACTCCAAAATTTTATTATGTACAAGTGGTCGGGTTTGAAGTGGCCAGGCATGCCACACTTGTAGCATCGGCTCGTTCGAGCGTGCCGCCGCGACTCCGTCTTGACGGCTGCAAGCTGTTTGGTAGGTTGTTCCACTTTGTTCTTCAGGTCCTCCTTTGTTGAATCCTGCCTGTTCTCCTGCGATTGAAAGGTGGCCAGTGGTGCCCCGGCCAACTCCCATGCCAGATGCACCAGGTGCTCCACACTCTACTGGCCAGTTGCTCTCGCCAACCGCAACTGGGCACCAAGCGCCGGCTGCACACCTTCGACGAACTGTAGGCGCGACGCTCCGTCCAGTCCCGGCAAAGCCTGATCCAACGATTACTGCAGGCTGGCGAAGAATACAGTTGGGTCACATCCAGGTACCATCCTGGCCGTCTTGGACAGACTCAAGTCTCCTGGCGGTCGGCCGTCGTGTCTAACTCTCTTGCAAAGGCTTCCTTCGCGGCGGCCCAGTCCATCTTCCGAGGGCCCCTTCTGGCCGCATCCAGGGCCGCCTTCGCCCGGCCCCTGAAGAGGGTCTCCAGCGCAGCCAACTTACCCCGGTCGGTATCCAATCCAGCAGCCTCCACAACCTCCTCAAAATCCTCCAGGAAGGTCCGAACATCCCCATCCTCAAAGGGTTGTGGCCACGGGATCTTCAGCCTTATCCTTGTCACGGCACCAAATGAAAGGAAGAAAGCCTTCGCCACGAAGTTGTTTATTAGAGAAACACCAACTTAACAGTTACAGACCATTGGACAGGGGAGCGAAACTCTCATATGCATATCGTTTACAAAGCTGAATATACATTTTATTTTTGAACGCCTCTTCCTGAACTTTCCTGGATATTCATCGACTGTTACTCCAATGCAAGCAAATGTTACAAAGCAACTCCACAAATTCCGAAATAGATCTCACTTTTCAAGAGAGGCGAAGCGGATTTACGGGGAAACATACTATTCGCATATCTCATCAGTAGTATCCACCGTTACAACGATACTCCAAACTGTCAAACAGCCAGAACTTGGAGGATTGAACGAATGATTCATTTGATAAGTACATTTAGCATTGGACCAATTTATTCTTTATCTTATCGCGTTTGCAAAGTGTCGGTAACAGTAATGCTCATTTTCAAACCAAGTGATGTGAACAGTATTCTCAAGTGAATCTAAGCTGCGTCTTGTAATATTACACAAGAAAATGTGCCCTTCTAGGGTTGCCCCGTGTTTGCTCTTGGAACGTCATTTAAGATGCAAAAAGACCTGCAAGTTATTATTCTAAATTTCATGTTTCATTTGAAGGCTATTTTCTACCAAACCCAAACTCTAGGTCTATCTTAGCTGAAGGCTTCAGTTTGTCGCCTCACGTACATACCAGAAATCCACCAAACGTTCTAGCATATCTTGAGGCTGAGGACAATATCAGTGGCTTGAAATTTGCTAATGAGTGTGTGTTCTTCTCTGCTGGATTTGTTATTTCATCGTTTATATTCGCCTGTTTATTCAGATAAGAATTGCTGTCTCATTATCAGACAGACATGCCTAAGCTCAGTAAAGCCTCCTGGAATACTCTAGCCATTAGATGCTGTGACGCCTTTAATATCTTTGCCCCTTTACCCAACTCTGCGTCGGCAACGTTAGTTTTGGTAGTTCAAACGCAAGCCTTCCATTGATCCATCCTGGTTTTGTGCCCGGCGACCTACAACAAAAAATATATTTTCGTTTACAAATCCACTGTCACCTCGGCTTCTTTGGCGAGACTACAGGTGTGGTTTTGCTTAAACAACAAGTCTTGTCTCATCCGAAAAACCGGATTCAAATTTCACTTCCGGGTATTTCTGCTCCTTGACTATTTTACCGAGACGGAATGTACTTAAATTGCCATCTTAGCCGATGCTGGCATTCTATGCGAGACATATTTGGTAATCTTACGACATATTGAGAATGCGCCTACATTTTCCAGTAGGCAAGCTAAATGTTCGTATTTAGTTTGAGCTTTTTCTATCAGCAAAGCTTGCTGATCAGTCGCATAGGAATTTTGTTTTGTCCTACACTTTCAAACATCAGCAGAAACCTGCCAAGTATCTCTGTGTCGGAAGTTGGATTCAAAAGTTGAGTTATTTTCCGTTTCATGATAGGACCGGTTCGAACATCGTAAGTTTATGGAGGGATACATGACGTGAGCTTGCCATATTTGCAAAAGGGTGAATTGTTTCGGGGGTTATTGCTTGGGGACTGCTAACTGCTGAATAAAAAGTGCGCAGTCGATGATCAGTGCGCATGTTATCTGCTGATTGTGAGCATTAAATGCTCATGGTCCGTTTGCGTCAAAACGGACTTCCTTCACTCAGCAAAATACGGTCTAGCAAGAAGGGGGCTGATTATAGTCGAATCAAACCAACCTCAGCTCACCAAAGTTTTATAAGTTAAATGCCTGAAAAATGTGACGTCTCCGTCCTTAATTTATATTTTATTGATTTTACTGCTATTATCATTGGCATTCAACCTACCAACTTCACAATCTCACCGACTAACACTGTTTTTCGTCAGGAAGTATCGCACAAAAGTAATGCTAAGTCAGCAGGTTCCTTGAGCATATATTCAGTGACAATATTCCCTAAATGGACTTTGAATGTATCAGTGCAATCAGTGCCTTGCTATGTTACGCATCATGTGGTATCACGTATTCATGCCTTTCGATATAAAGTAATCACTGATCAAATCTTAGACCGTCACATAAGTTACCATGATGTAACGTACACTAAAGAAGCTGAAACCCCTAAGGCTTATTATGAAGCAATATTAGAATCAATCCATTTCGTACATGCAACGTTGAGTTTGGATATGAGCAAAGGCTGGCTTGATTTTCAAATGTAACACTGTAGATTTTACTTTTCACAAATAATCTATGAATGAAACAAAATGGTTGTCGGTCACATGGGAAATCCTGAGAAAACCCTACTTCCTTTGGACATTAGAAGCCGACGCCCGGTATGCTGTTTCATGGCGGAATCTGGTGTAAAATAAGGTGGACCAAATTTAAAAATGCAGGATAGGTCTGGTGCTGACCACATTAAATCCGTTTTATTTGCAGACGTTTGACTGCTAGTTTTAGATGAAGATCCACTCCTAGGAGGACTCACAGTTGAATCGTTTGTTAATAAATAAAAACTGAAAAAGGCATGATATCTAGAACACGTTCCGTAATCGCGCGGTTTTGAGCTACATAGATCGACTAAAGATTGAGGATACGCACTATTTGTGGAGAAATAGACGCGCGATTTTTACTTGTAAAATGTGCACTGAGAAGAGGATTCGTTCGCGTAGTTGACCCTCGTCCGCAGAATTGAATGACCGCATCAGACGATTTCCTGCTTTGTCTTACAAGACGGCAAACAACACTGTATATTGAATGTGGGTTGGTTAAAACCATGGATATTATTCACTCACAAAAGTACACCTCAATTTCACAAATTTATCGGTAGTCCTTATTATAGCCTAACCGCGAGTTTTGTCGCAATGAATATTAAGTCACTAGATTTGGCAGCCACAACAGCCTCGGACGAAGCTATTTGTGACAGGATAGAATGAACTTAACCCTAAAAACAATTCCATAACGACACTATAGGTTTGAATTGTGTAGTGCTCTGTCACCTTGCTTGCCTGCGACAGATGCATGAATACCGAATCGGTGTTTGGGAAAATAAGAGGGATGATAATAAAGGATAGTAAATTCAACGGTGATATCTTGATGACAGTTTTCATGCCACCTCTCAATCCAACCTAACACAAACACATAAGTTTGAGGCCTATGTTTCCAGATGTAAATTTGATCAACGCTGTCAACTGTAGAGCCATCTACAAATCGTTCGTGCTGCTGAGGCATGATTGAAAGACAAACTGCTGGCAATATTTCAATTACAAATTCAGAAAGTTATTCAGATGATAATTCATTCATGCATACTTTGGACACTGAAAACTTATCCAATTATACAAGCGCTTTGCGTCCGAATACCAGGCGCATTTAAAGGGTAATTTTTCAACTTTCTAAATATTTTGATTTTGTTTTCATCAACAGTCCAGGCAATGGCTTCAGGCATTCCCAATCTTTCTGTCCTATGTGTTGTATATCAGTGCACATGCAAATTTAACACCACCTAGCGGCTTTTCACTCCCTCCTATATTATTCAAGTGTATTTGACAATTGATGGCACGTAGTGTCCTCTATCTCAGGTTTCGTTTTGCTAAAGATACGACCGAACAAAGAAATGCAAAAGTTGTATTCTTTAAAAAAACACTTCCAGTCAGTAATCAGCTTTCTTTCTTCTATCAACTAATAGTTGGTGTTTTCCTAATGCCAAGTGGAATTGCGCAAGAAGTGTTGCATCATGTTTCACAGGACCAGATATCTCTAGTTGGAAGATTGCATTTCTGAGTGCCTCGTTTTACCCAGTGGCTGCGACCAGTGTAGTTGGAGGTAATTGTATTCGGGACTCTAACCGGCACATGTGACGGCGTAGTTCGTCAACAACCTTTAGACAGATACGAAGCGCTTTAAACTGTTCCCAGTTATCTCGGGCAGTCTGGTAGTTGCGTTGGGGATTGAAATTTTGAACATTCATCAGCATTTGCTTGTGGCTGCAAACCAAGTATCAGGCGATCAATATGCCTTGTTTCGGCCAGTATAGACCGCGACACGTCCTGGCTACAATTTGTCTAAGTGACCGGTCTGAAGCATACGTTGTGCAGCAGCAACTCAATAAAGACATTATGTGCACATTATTTTCCGCGGAAAGGAACAACGAGAGTTTTGAGCGGATAGATCACACGTATCCTGAGTTTGACCATCCTGCACACACGCCAAGGATTTGTAAACTAATGTCCTTCTGGTTTAAACGACTTTCGGATGAAAACACGTAGTTCCTTACTACGGTGCTCTACAAAGCAGCTTCAGTTCAATACCTAAATTTTGTTAACTGGTGTGAATAGAGTAATTTTTTAATGCAAACTAAATATTTGTGAAATCCAGGGCAATTTCCCGCGTGCGTGGCATTTGAAATTACATATTCTATAGTGTGCAGATTACTACTGATCATTTCTCAGTTACGGAGGTTCAACATCCACATCCTTAAATCAGCTGCGAGCACTCTGGGACTCTCTCTCTTTCTCAAAGTTACACACAGTGATACAGGGTCATGCATTCGCAACGGGGAACTGAATGCACTGAAGTTTTCTCAAATTTCTGCCCTTCTAGTGGTCTTCCTAGCACTAGCATGTGTCCCGTGGATCTCATCTAATATTTGACATTTCAGGGTTGCTGGTCGTTCTCAGGAAATAGGATTCTCAGAGGGTCCGCTATGTCATTTTCTAGTCAACAATGCAGTTTCGCATCGCTTTTCCCTTGGGTAAACAAGAAAACCCGTCTAAAGGCAGTATAAATTGTGGTGCAATGATGTCATCAAGGAAGGTTTGAATGATGTTGGTTGAATGATATAAATGGGTTTTCAGTTGATTAGATGTTAACTTCTGCATTATGTAGTCTGTTTAATAGACTAATGTAAAATTATTTTTATTACCATTATAAACGAAGCGATTTGACTACGTTCGAAGTAGTTTATCTCCATAGCAAAAAACGGGATCAACCTCTTTGTATTCCCATCAATCTTTCAAAAATCTACCCCACTGCAGACTGAAATGATCCTTAAAGGTCTTGTTTCTGCGACTAATCACATCACAATTTCCAGTCAAATGAAGGAATTGAAATAATTACGTGTGACAACCTTTCCACTTAAGTTCCTGACCGGGGGAAAAATATTGAGCACCTCAGATTTGTATGACCAATCACAATTCTGAATCCAGCTTGTTCAACAGGTAATTCCATATCACACCCATTTCTGTACTAACGCTTAATTCAACCCGACAGAGGAGGTGTATTTCTCTCATTTATTTCCGAATCAATTTATGTTCTTTTGCTTAGTATTGACATTCCGACGATAGCCTGATTACAGTTACATGAGACCAAAGGGTCACAGGATAAACATATAAACGGGGCTCGGTCACAGTGAACGGTAGCAAGAGAAAACAAACGAAAACTGTTGGACATGTAAAATATAGCGCCTTTAAGGACATCTAAACAAATGAAATGTCTCTTGAGATGATTCTGCACTGCTTGATGCGTCTGTTGGTTTAGGTTTGTGCGACTGGCTACCTACAATTCACATCAGCTTCCTTTTAACAAAATAAGTTTGACGTGTTATATCGCCTTATATGGCATCCTCTACTGTCACACTCCTATACATCGCCTAACACTTATTCGTACACAAAGTTGGTGCTTCAACCAACATGTATTTATCAATACGCTGAATAGCTCACAGTTCATAAATAGCCCCTCCGAACCAGAGAATGATTCTAGAAGTCTCTATCTTTTGACAACATACTCTGGATTGCAGATAAGGTCCTATAATTACAGGGCTTGTAACCGCAGATTCTGGACAAATTTGAAACAGTCAGTTCATCAAGACTGGGTATTCAGAAAGACGTTTCAAGTGAAAAATCGCTCTCGGAAAAACCTGTTATATTTTGTCCCACGACGTAAGCTTCTAAAAGTCCCAGAATGTATTGCTACGGATCTAGTTCGTCATGCCACCTGATGGAATTGTCGAGTGTCACAGCTCTGGATCTACACTGAAATTTAGGGCTGCAAATTATGGTTCTAATATTCTTCTGACTTACAGCCCCTTTGGTTTTACGCCAACCAAATAAGCAGCAGCCAACTAAAAGACATTGCCTGGATGGACCGCAGGCTACGGCAGCCAGAATTACCGAAGTCCAAATAAGCGGAAGATACTGTAAAAATACAACCGATTCTAGTAGACAATCAAAATATAAGTATTCGTTTGGAGTCAGTTCTCCTATTTATTTCAAAGAACTACATACCCCGGGGCATACGAACTTGGTTAACTACATTTCTGTCAACATGAAGTAAGTAGAAAAGGTTTTTGTGTATATCCGATGTTTGAGATGTTACCATATTTCTCTGTTGGATTTCACTGATGTCAGGTCCCCTATGCGGCCGATGGATGGCTAAACGTACCACTCGTCTAATTCCTCGTCGTCAGGTAGTGGGACAGTTGGCTGCTCCCTGAAGCACATAGAAGATACATGAAAGCCGATGCTTGTCAAATATGCGTGTTTATAACGCACGTGTGTATTTAAATGGTTTATATCCTGCCAATTAGGCTGTCTATAATACGGCTGTGCAACAAAAATGTATCACATTATCTAGTATATGCGATGGGTAGGAAATCTAAGACTAATCAGGAACGGTGAAGTTCGCTGAAAAACCTAGGTTTCATCGGAATACCTTCCGGATGAGTGAGTACCTGGATGTGTTTTCTTATGATTGCACGAAAGTGTGACGACACATGTAGAAAGTCGTCCAGCATCAAACGTGGAAGACACGATCAGATATTGAATCATGCTTCACCAAGTGAGAGTTTTGAAATTCGGTTAGAGTATTGCTCATATTTTCACGATTGTTTTGTATGCTTCGTCAACCGAGTGGGAAGAAAATGGCCAAAGGTTCCCATGAGGTTGGGAACTCTCGTGAAGAACGCACTTATGTGTTTGGTTAGCGTGTATTTGTACATAAGTACCACACCCGTTTATTCATTATGACTATTAGATACCTGGGTGGAGGGGTTCACTTGCTAACAAGCTTTAAGTCTTGTCGAGTTACTAAGAAGTGAGTATTTGTCATACTTTAACTCTATCCGCATCATCCAAATCCGAGGTCGTTCCTGTGACTGGCCATCAGCATAAGCTAAATGCGATTTCTGCATTTGTCTGACTACACAATAAAGCAAAGGTACGAAGCTTTTCTGTACGAAGTTTCCTGTGAACAATTATCTGTGGTTTAAATCTGTAATACTCAAAACGCCTGTGTTGATGCCTTTGTTTCAACTCACTGGAAGTTCATTAACTGCGAAGACAGCTATGAAAACCGATAATTTCGTTATTCAATTGTCTCATAACCCAGTCTTGACATAGACAAGCCTAATGTTATATATTCGTAATGATTACTTCGCTTCTGGTTGAAGCAAGGACCTACAAGGCCAAATACACCTCGGGCAAAATAACTTTATTCATCGAGGTGGTACAGAACAGTTGCTCAAAAGCTACTCACGCACACCAAAGTGTTGCAAGATATTCAGCGGAGTCAATGCGGAAAATCCCTTATTTTCTTCGTGGACGACTAGTTTGTGCGCATTTACTAAGGATGTAATGCAACAAATGTCCACATCGGCACAGCTTCCGTACTCACCTTATCCGAAAAATCTTGCAAATAGGGTAGCCTTTCAAAATTACCACATTGAATCAGATTCAGATGAACTGAAGTGGTTAATATCATCGCACTTTTTATCAGTCGGCGTCAAACCAGCCTTTTTCCTAGCGTCTTTGCCTTTTATGGTACAAACAGCTATGCGTTCTTCGATAACTGCGGTGAACGCAACAAGCATCCAGTGCGTTCATTGAGTCTCACGCCATTTTACTGCAGACAAATCTGATGACAACCGTGAGGTTGGATAGCTATATTCTGTCAAGACCCTTCGCTGTGAAGTCTTTTATTAGGAAACACTAACTAAGCACTTGCAAACTATTGGTAAAAAAAGTTGACTTTTTTCTTGTGCATAGTTTTTTTTGGAAAACTGCGCATTCTCACGTGTCTCCGTAAACCTTCGTAGACCTTAATTATGTACTACGCAATTTTACTCGAACACTGCAAACAGTTCCACAGGGTCAGTAATAAACAGGACCTTCAACTAAACGCGGGGGACACAACTATCCCATTCAAAGGTCACGTGCATGACCCCTATTTCCATTTTCCTCCGTTGGGTTCGCCCCAGTGGCTGGTCTGTTCACCAGTTATTCGGGGGTAACATTCGTCTTCTGAATCTGAGTACCCTTGAACTGTTTCACTAAATAAGCCTTCCGCCGACCTGTGAGCTTGTGTCGGATTATTCCATTTTTCTACTTGTTTCGGAGCTATGATTAAATCATGGGTGAATCCATGCGGGACAGTTTATAAGTGAGAACTGACGAGTCTATGCAACGCATGCGTTTTATCTTGCGGATACCAGATTGGCAAGAACTGGTTCTTTATAAAACAGCAATAAGTATTCAGATATAACACATTATGATGCAGCTCTCGCGAAATCTGAGGGCAGCAATAGGCCTGAGATACTGTCAGTTTGCTCAAGCCTCTGCAAGATCAGTGGAGTTGCTCGTCTTTGGGTTTAAACCAGGGACCATTAGGTAAGCGTCCTATCCACTGGCCCACTTAGGACAGAGTGTCAGTCCATCCAAGTAAGAAGTAGATAAAAGACGCTGCTGGATCATGTAGCTATTGAACACATTTCATTGGCATTGTTGACGAGACAACTTTAACTATATTATTTGTGAATTTGGGGACCAGTGCATTAGTAAATATCAATAAACAGGGCGTGTGCTGTTTCTACCATCTGTGCGACGGCTGTGGTAACCAAGTAGATTTTGAGGTGCCATTTTCTTATACGTTGCTGAATGGCTATTGAAATCCATTCATGCATACACGAATTGGACTAGGAACTAACCCAACAGGCTGGTCCAGAGCAAGTCATCCACAGTTGTCGTTGTTCTGTCCGCCGTGATCTGCAACTACGGTACTAACGCCGTGAAGGAGCGGCGCAAAATGACCCACTACCAACTCAATACGCATTGATGATATCAACAAGGTTGGGATGAAGATATCTGCAACCAGTTTGAGTGGCTCATCGATCAGACCTTAGAATAATTTTACATGTGTTACAATATTCCCCTTTAAAGCAAACAAAAGATACGCAACTTGTTAGCTTATTTTTGGTGATAAAACCGTATCCGCTCTGTCAGAATTGCTGTCTGTGGACACTGAAACCTTCAAATGGTTAATGTGAATGTAAAATTAACAAGGTGGCGTTTTTAAAAGTACTTTCTGCAAGAGGTCAGGTCATGTTTGATCGATTGGTAGATTGTTTTGCTGCCGTTGGTCAAGCAGACAAATGAAAAAAGAATGATGAAAATTCAGTGGAATAACATTGCAAAAAGTCCCATGAGTAATAGTCGAGTGGCAACGTTTGTCCGGACTATTCCGTTCCAAAACTTCGATGGCGGCAATGGAACGTACAGAATATTATGGTTGAATAGACGCATATTTTTGTGATCATCTGTAAAACAGTGGTAAATTAGACAAGTGAGGTACGTGAAATACATGTGTGAAGTTCCTGGTTTCTATGCACCTAAGAATTCACATTTAATAATATTCATGAAATGTACTTAGAGTTTTGAGTGAGTCCACCATTATACGGTTGAATGCATGCTAAATTCCGCGATCGCTTGCACTTTGCTACATAGCAGACTCGAAAGTGACTATAATCTGACAGAATCAACACATGGGCTAGCACTAAAGTTTTGCGGGTACTTTCAAAATCGTAGCAACTTATTTGTTCGCCAATTTTGATTACCCATCCATACAAGGGGTCATATATTAGGACTAACTAATGTTTGTCCACTGTGGGATGGAGCACGTTTGAAAGGGTCTTCCACATAGCCATGGTGGTGGCAAACAAATCACTGCTTGGCTTCCAACGATGCTACCGTACGTTTCAAACCAAGGCGGGCCACAGGATTAGGCTGTCTAGCTAATAAGGTTTAAGTGGATTTTGTTGAGGCAATGGACCACCGCTCTGAGAATGGACGGATTAATCCACGCTGAGCGACACAGAAAAAATGAATGGGCCAACAAAGGTAACTTACTACACAGGAATGATTGTTATGCTGAATAAGAATATCAGGTCGGCATCTAAATGGTACCGGGTTGTGGGAACAGATATAGCACTTCAGTGATTTGGCTGGGGCAGGAACTGAGAAGTTAATTCACACTTACCCACAATCATGATATCATGCAAGAACAATACTCTGAGTATTCCTCCAAACATCATTTTTGCAATTAAGTTCAGACTTGCAGATCCGTCTTCAGTTAGCTGTGTGCCTTGATTCCCAATATTTACGCTTGGTTGTCGTAATTGACTTTTATTCAGTATTTCGGATACGTCGTCACTCGTCACATTTAGACCATCTAATAACCACATTTGTGTAATCACTTGTCAGGGTGCATGACTTTGAGGTCGCTCATCCACAAGACTAATCCCTATTATCACTCGTTACTTTCCAGGAAGTGTGGAACAACACTAGTTCGGCATGCATCCCCTGTCGACTATAGTATGGCGAATCTGTCTAAATCGCCACGTATTTTGGACTCAAACAGACAGGTGCACAGCTGTAACAAGCCACACATCTTACTATGGAGTAATCTGGCATAGAAATTGCTGCCGAATAGGATGATAAAGTGTTTGATAAAAAGTCCCCTATTTTCACCTGAGCATCTTGCAATGATGCTGCTCTCTACGGTTCTATTGAGAAACAGATTAGTTTGACGATTCTCAGACATAAATTAGGAGCGGGAATGTAAGGCTAGAAAAAAAGCATGGTAGGAGACCTTCATTACTTGACCAACTGCAACCTTGTTTGCGACTCAGTTTTACTGACAGAATCATCTGAAACAATGATGAACAGCTTTTCATTACCTGTCAATCGATATATAGATACATGAATGTAATATGCCTGTGGTTAAATTACTGACAAACCTACTCAAACAATCAGCCAAATTGTTTAATTCAACTGAATCAAGACGTTGCCCATTCATGCCCGTATCTACCACGCTTCTCAATATATACAATAGCATATATACAATAGCAGCTTATTCAGTCTATGGTCAAACTATTCAGCAAGCTTGGCATTGTTGTTGCAAATATTTCACTATCCATCGGGGAGATTTGCACAACGCTGCTCCACTTCACAGAAGGTAGCTGATTATGTCACTTAAACTGGTGGGGGAATGTTTAAAACATCAGACAACCACTAAGCTATCAATACTTAGAGCCTCGTTGAAGCCAACGATAACCCCCTCACAGATGAATCTCTAGGGTTGGCCGTTTAGTCGTGTGTTTTATTATTGGTCAGACTCCGCCAAAATGGACCACATTGCCAGCGATAATACACGATATTTTGTGGTTTTTCAGATAGTGTGACCCATCTTGATGAAGCGGCTGACGGCTCTAGGATAACGTTGTGCCTCTTGCACACCTGGGTTTTTGTAATTACCTCATTACGAGGCTTGAAACTGTACTTAGTTTTCCTTATTTTCTAGGGTTGTATATGGCAAAATGAATACTAAGACGTATTATATGTTGTCTCATTAGGGCAAAGAATGGTAATTTCTTGTTTGGGATTTTTTACAATGTTACAACCGACGACCGCTTGTGGAAGAATGTAGTATTGTTTCGCAGCATAGTGCTGTCATTTGTAGCTGAGCACTAGGAATATGTGTTTGTAAAACAAAACAGACGTTTGAAGGGATTGGGATATCGGTTGAATAAATGAACTATTTAGGAGAAAAATACATGCAATTGATTCCGAATGACTCAAATGGGATTACCATCTGGGCAGTTAGTGCTCATTTTGCGTCTGCATGTCGATATGTTGTCGGGTACTTAGTACATGCATGATGCTTTATTCACTTTTTCTAACTAAATTTCCGGAGTAAACCTAGTAATTTGTGTTTTGATTCTGCGGGTGCTTCAGAGAAAACGCATTGGGCCTAAAATTTCAAAATCCCTCAGAAAGATGCTTGCTCACTGAATTTGTATATAGGACGGAAACGGATGATTTCCTTTACAAGCTTTTGTACTGGATCATGGATACTTCGTTTAAATGAGGATATAATCCCCGATTTTCAGTCGGAGCCACTGTGTATCTGTATCGCTTTTCTAACTTCTCGGTAAGCTGTGCGGAGTCCAAAGGAGCCGCCTCCGCAGATATCTAGTGACTCTAACTGAAGAAGATGCGCCAACCATTAATTGCGTCCTTCAAGAAAATCCCAACCTAGACAGACTGTTCAAAAACGCGTGAAAGATGCTGCAGGTTGGCAGCATGCCTTTTGAAAATAGGTGGTTTCGCGAAATAGTGATCGAAAGAACGCCATAGGTGTCGGTGGTTGGCAGGAGCGCTCCCGGCTTTTTACCTCGAAAAATAATCTCAGAAATAATCCCAGCCCCTATTTTAAGGACTGTGATGGCGGTCGGCTGTTATTCTGTTTTCTTTCAAAATCACCTGCAATATGGTTGTTAGACTGTTCACTGGGATATCGCCGTCTTCTTTGGAGTGCGGGGTGCAGAACATCTGGGTTAGGTGCCTTACCGCCCCTCAGGATTTATATCTCGTGCTGGATTTCGGTTGCTGATGGTGGGTTTGTGCGTCGTTGCACTCAGGTTGGCTGGATTCCCCCGGCGGTTGTGATGAATGTGATCAGCTTCACTGTTCCTTTTAGTGCCAAGCCCACCGCGAATGACGTCAATTCAGAGAGTGAATTATCTTTTCCGCATGTCGTCATTGATATCTGCTTTATTTCGACCGGTTGATCAAATCACTTGATATATGGCGAGACTTTCGCATGTACCCGGAGCCTTCTCTATCTCCTGGGCCTTCAAAATACACCCGCATTCTTTCTCATTCTGCGGGTTCCTGTTCATTCGATGTACGAGGCATCTGCGTGCGCTATCATAGTCGCTATCTGCCGATATGGCATATTAGAGAACAATAAGTTCTGTCGATCTCGCCCAATTCCAACGTTCCCTTAGTCGAGTGAAGTAGCCTGGCCAATCAGGTCTGAAAGCTTAGAACGCTCCTCCTTTAACTCGCCTATATAAAATCCCCAAACAATCTTCATCACCCGCAATACTGTGCGTTTCCAGTAGCATTCTAGCCAGATCACCTCGATACACTTCAGCTGCTGAAACTTGTCGAAGGTGATAGACGGAGCTGCTCCAATTTGGCACCCGTGATGCTGCCGAAAAGCAAAGTAACACCCGATTCCCCACGATGTCGTGCTGAGAGTCAGGTTGTCTATCCGAGAAGGAATGAGCCACCAGGATTACTATATCCGTGCTTCTTTCCAGCCGAATCATTCGTGATAGATCTAGGTAAAACTCGTCCTTCTGAGTCTCAGAACTGCGTTTAGTTGGGGCGTATGCAGGTACAAAAATAAACACCGTTCACAGCATCCATCTGCGTTGTTCTTGACTGAGCCGGGAGCTTTCAACCATGGGACTGAGTGCAAATCCCACACTGAACATACCATGAGCCATTTAGACAGGATCACCATGTACCCAAAAATTTAAATGTGGAACACCTGAGCTAGTACTAAGCCCTTTGAGGATTACGACAAAACTGAGGTCTTCTATGCGCATTTCGTAAACGGCATACAACGACTGAGAGGAAAAGCTAGGTTCCTGTAAGAGATGCTTGTCATATAATTTGGCATGGAACACAGACAATAAAGACTGCAACGTGGATCAGATATTTGATGTTAGTGATTATTTTGTTTATTTTTTGTTGAGTTTTCAGGTACGGAATGCGGGCCAGATTGGCAGATGGATTAATTTTACTGCGTTGTACGATTAGCGGAAGAGCATGTGAGGAAGAGCTCCAAAATGCTGGCCACATTGAAACGCAGAAATTCGTTTCAATCTCTGAACAACACCAGGGCGGGAATATACGGCCTGGCGGTCCGGTAGTACTCCAAATCAGAAAGGTATATTTGTACCTCATAACCTGAGGTGTGGGATTCAACTGACATATCAAGGGCCTAATTTACCCGGTTGAATAATAGACATGGGAGGAAAGCCAATTGATTTGTTTTTGAAGATATCCCGCCGAATAGTCTGGACGCTGGTATTTATTGTATGTTAGGTGTCCAGTATTATTTTGTTTACCCTCAGGACTGTCCTGAAAAGTTTGATGTCTGTCCTTCATTAAACTCTCTGGTTCCTCCACTCCCCTCTGTCCACAAACAGGCTGTGGTATCTGATCGATTGTCTTGTCAACTTGTCCTCCGAATCGGAAGGGATATTAGCGCATGAGGATTTGATAGTCAGAATTCTTAGGAGGCATACTGTGGCATTCTGCGGCACGAATAGGGACAACCAGCAAAGAGGGCTCATTATTTCGGTTGGTGCGTTTTTCTCAAAGCAGAAAGTGGGAGAGCGCAGGTGCAGATGCTTACATGAATCCAGCCCGGAACACAACGCTACACTAACATCTGCCGGAATCTCAGCAGCGACTGTGAATGCTACAACAAAACATTCGACGAAGTATCTAGAGCACATGCAGCAGCAGCTGCACCTACGTGGCCGGTTTGCCTGAAAGTTACCACTTTGAAGACAAGAGTAAATCAGGAGAGTGAATCCTGGGTAGCGAAAGTGGAGCAGTAAACAGGAGCATTGGCATGCACCATATCAACTACGTAGGTCCCAGACTGAGTGGCGCCTGCATCTTAGATTCACATCGTAGTAATTGTCACATGGAAAACCTTGACAGATAGGAGAAGACAATAAATAAAGATCAGAGGGTTCAGCTGTAGCACGTCTTCACTCATCCTCCATGAAGTGTTCAGGGAATAAGACGACGCGCCCAATATCAGCACATGACGGTTAATGTGGTATAATGTAAAATTTATCTGTGCAATTTATGGTTTTACATGAGTTTAACTACTGTCGGGGTGCCAAAATCAAGAACTAAGGACGATTAGGGTCCACAACCACAGCTTATGGCCGTAGTGGGCTTGAGACTGGCAGAGCAGCTAAAAACGTAAGCAATAAATTTTCTAATACCACACGTGTCCCACTGCTTTCCAGTGACTTGGGTAGCTTGAACTAACTTTCTTCTTAAGACAGAGATTTCTTAACTGATGTTGGATGTTTAGTTAGCACAAACTGGTTAGAGCGCGCAAGCAACATAAGGGTATGTGCGCCCGTACAAAATCCCGACCTTTCGTTCAGTCGTCAAAACATTGAGTAGTCAATTTCCACTGACTGATACACGGAAGCAAGCTAGGTGGGAGCCACCCCATGCTTCGTCTGTATAGTAGTTTCTCAGACTATTTATCTAACCGACTGATCGTTGATTTGATTTGCTCAGTAAGGTTGATAGTGATGTCGGCTCCGAGATGGCCTTCGCCTATTTTGAAGCTGAATGGGCATCGCGTGAAGCGTTTGGAGACAATCGAAACGCGTCAGCTGCGTGGGATCTAGGGCGTCATATGCGCTCCCATAGGAATAAAGAGAAGCAAGTACAGTTTCTGGCTTCACCCGGTAATGCCAGTTCAAGAAAGCTCGTTATTCAGCAGTGAGTGAGTAATACGCACTTTGGATAAAAACGAAGAGGATACTGGGTCATGATTCGACGCAGTGAAAGCTAAGATTATTATCCACACTGACTCGCGATTAATCGAGTCAAGTGCAGGTCCGAAGTTGTCTATGCTTGCTATCGTAGGCTTGATAAATTTGAAGCAGAGTAACTTTGGTTCACATGGACTCTCTCATTACTGAAACTCCTCTGGTATCAGCTTGTTTATGGAGGCCATGTTCAGGAGATCTTTGCAAAGGAAGGCAGTAAAACTGTCAGTAGCAAGATTCATGTCGGCGATTACACGATAGTTATCAAATCAAGTTCCATTACCGATCTTGGGATCTGTAGAAATATTTAGGTATCGCACAGGTTTGGATAATATTCCAGGCTGAAAAAAAACTATTGTAAGGTGTAATAGCAAACTCGCAAGGTTGCCAAAAACTCTTTGAGAGACAACGAGCGGTTTCGCACATCCTGGGTTTTGTGAGGTTGGTGCAGACCTCGATTATGGGTTGCCGAACAGTTTTCGGCAATCATATAAGTGGTGCGTCACGTATAGTCAGTATACTGAAAAAACACGATACCAACCAGAACGTGAGGCGGCTTGATGCAGCACAACTTTTTGAGAAAGAGCACCACAAAAATGCAAGGTCAGCAGAATTCCGTGTGAAGCATGTTTTATAATGCATGGTTTATAAACCACCGAGAGGATGTTCTCCTTTCTGTAGACAATCTTTCTCTCCAGCTCCCTGAATATCGCGGTAATCTTCCGTTTTATTGGGTCTTCATGACTTATTTTATATGATGTTCTGGCTCAGCAATCTCGGGCTCTCAGGTTTTGCTTGACGAAAGTTTCATTGCTGTTTAAAGCATTCGGCCTAGGATTTCATCTTTTCGCCTTTGCGGCTGATACACGTCCTACCTGCTCCAGACAGGCTTAAGCATGAATATTCCATGAAGTTACCCATACGGAATCATAATGGTTTTGTATATACCATAAACGAACAGGTCCCATTCCATTTCTTGTGTTATACCCGAACTGCATCACATGTACGCTCTCCAAGCAGACCGAATCGTTTTATGCCGAAGCATGCGAAATTCGTTTGATTTGGCGGTAAGAGCAAACGCTGGTTCTGCATAAAATACTGCTTCTTCTGATATCCAGTCGCTTCATTGTCGTTGCATATATTCTAGTAACTCCACAGCGGTTTGTTCTATAGGGATTTCCCAAGACTTCTATTAATCGTGTGCCTGACTTCAGAAGTTAAACCGTGTAAATTGTCGTTGTTGTTGCAAGTAAAGCACGTTAGTTGTGGAGAATCCCAAAGCCCGCCAGGCCAGAGGAACAGGGTAGATGGCAAAACATTGTGAAAGATCGATAGATTTAATGGTTTCATTATCATTTCAACAGTATCACGTGAATTTAAGAGGCCTAAAGGGGTTTGTAGTGTTTCCGTGACGCAAAGGTATTTGCTATTTGATTTGCTGTTTTGTAGTTTCTCTATTTAGCTTGTACGACCACGCCATTGCGTCTTTGTCATTCAGTCAAGCTAAAATGTCTCATGCCTCAGACGACACTTCAGTGTTTGTCCATGAAACTAGAATCTAAATGTCAGGTGTCAAAATACTTTTGGCCCTCAACCTTCCTGAAGCGTTTTCAAGTCATTGTTATACAAATGCTCTTTTATAGCGCTCCCACAATAATTTCACGCATCCTCTCTGACTGTTCCCTAATTGATTGAGCTTTCTTGAAGTCGGAGCTTGCCAGTACCGGTCCCACGATGGTTTTCCGCTTTCACATACTCATCCCGTAGGTCGCAAAACACAAGGCTTCTGCCGCACTCACCAAAACTTGCAGCCATCATATTTAACAATATTAGCAACTTAACGCAAACTAGGGGCTTGATTTTTAGGCACTGGATCCCAGCAATCAATCTCACATTTGTGAACGGACTCAGCTGTGGTCTCCAATATCTAGTTAGCGTCTCAGGTTCACGTGAACCTGGTAAGTTAAAATAATGCCACCGCTCACGTCTTCCTCTAAGCGATTGTTAGACCCCTTATCCTTATCACCCTTCCCTCATTGTGTCGAAAGAAGCGCCTCGCTGCAAAAACGCCTGGCATTCAATCAGACCACTCTTCAAAGTCGGTCGACAGAATCCTGCGAGTCACTTCAGATTCTTTGGTAAAGCTAGGCGATATCACCATTCCCGTTCCACTCAGCAGCCCCCCACTCTCATCTCTACTAGAAAAACCTCGGATTCACATAGACCTGATTAGTCCCAGAGCTCGTGTGCATAGGGTTCAAAACGGAATAGCTTTTTTCTTTAGCATGCAGCCAATTGGCTCCTTTTTACCTCCTGACGTAACATGTGATCTGTCAAATTTTGATAAAGCATCGATTCTCATTGACTCACTTGCCTCGGAGATTTGTCAGCATTTGGAGTGCCGTCATAAGATCTTAATATATAATGCCCATAATCGAATCCCGCTCGAACTCACAAATCCTGCTCTTCTAACGACACGTAACATGCTTAACACCGTCTGCACAGTTCTCTTGTTCCGCCCTTGCGTTTCCTAATATTAATGAGATTCAAGGACGAAAACGATGCAGCACGACTAGTGGCATTCCAGGCCCGCCTCTCCTCTACCCCAAAACTCCAAACAGCGAAGATCAAAGCTTCCCGCACTCGACTGCGAAGACTGTTAACTAAAAGTTCACCACCCACATCCTTACAATCGACCCCTGAAAGCTGCCAATTGGATCCCATCTCCCTTCGCCCATCTACATCATTCAATACTCTTGGCGTCACTCAATCGCAGCCTAACGGCAACCACGCAAGTTGGATGGCCGTTGACGAATGTGCGTGTGATAGCCGAGAACCCTCGAATTTAACTAACAACGTGCTGTGTCTGTCAATCGGCCCGCCCTCTAATCCACTCGCATCAGCTTCTGTTAAACCTCAACCGCCTCCGTAAACGCTAAAGCCGGTTACAGGCCAGCCGGGCCTCCAACCGCCTCTTATGATACTGGAGTTGAAGTGTTAGCCCCAAGTTCCCAATACTCCGTCAGTGATCACTTAGGCCTGCCATATTATGGCGCTGGAGCGCGCCATTGCGTCATATGAACCTGCCTGTCGGCTCCAAGCCCTGCATCCGACGCTCCTGACCATGTGCCCCCCATTTCTAACCTTGTGCATCTATCTATGTCAACTCTGATCTCTATCAAGTTTGACTGCTCATTTAACAAATATGGTATCTGGTCAGCCCGGAGGTTGTGGTCGAGGATGACAGCATAGGTTCTTCCACTAGACCTCCTGACATAATGTCACTTCCTGTCTCCCCACCTAAGCGCTTCTCGGGTTCAAACACCCGCTGTCACAGCCCCGTATCGTAATGCATTCTCCCACACTAACTCCCGAGTTCCTGCTCTGCACGGTTATTCTTAGCCCCGCTAGCTGCCTCGCCACCCAAACGCTGCCCCTGTACCCACCAAGGCACCTCAAAGCGTCTTACTTTCACACACCTTTAACTGGTTCTACCTCCTATACCAATTTGAGAACTACTGATTTTATTGTCTCTATTCCATTCCACACTAAACTCCCAGGCTTACCAACACTTTATCAGCCACCCTAGCCACCTCCTTTTATCCCACTATTAATATTTCTGTCCTTCTGCTCTACGCCCCCTCTCTCTTACCTGAATTGCACTACATGTAAGCTAACTCCACTATAGGTTGTCCAACCTTCATATACATCACTGAGACGCGGCTTAATTCTAGCACGCCTGATGCCCTTATCTCCCTTCCGGGATACACTATCTTCCGTTCCGGTCGTTCCAACCGCCGTGCTGGTGGTTGCCCCATATACTCCAGAACTGAAATGGAAGTCTCCCTCATTGAGGATCTACTACTGGCGGACATTCCAGACTCTGTTTGGCTATCTGCCTGTCGGACTAACGCGCTGTTCATCCCTGGATGTTTATAAATCCCCACTCTTCACATTCCATTAGATCGATTAACCAACTCTTCACGCTTCTTTCTCACGCCCAAGCTCTACCTCCACCGAACTACTTAAGTGTTGGTGGTCCTAACCATCCCGTGACCTCCTGGTATCCCCAAAAGTCCCCTTTGCGCCTTTCGCCCCCGCTTGATCAAATTGATGTCGAAGACTGGTCCCAGCTTGTGACACATTTAACATTCGGTGCCTGCACCCTGGAAATTGACCTTGTCAACGATTGTCTGTGTCCCACCGCTGCAGTTGACCCGAAGTTCCCTGATAGCGACCATTGTATTGTCACTTGCCGCTGGACTAGTATTCAACATTTTCATACACCTTCTCCTTTGAGCTCCTTCCTCCTTTCCTCTGGCATTTTTGAAGCCCGCTGCGCTACAAAACGCGTAAAATATGAAAGCCATAAGTTTTTCCCTAGTCAAGCTGACTCACCCCGTTGTTGCTATAATTAGCATATCGGTATTTGATTTCGTTTATCGGGGAACAATACACCTGGTAATGTGTGCGGAAAATATTCCTCTTTCCCTATTCGGATGCTTATAATTCCGATGCTTATAATTTCACACATATTTTATCGCCCCTCGCATTATCAGAGTTAATTTCATTCCAGTATGATCTGAAATGTTCTCTTGCGGTGTGATTTCACGGTGCTCTTATAAAAGTTATGACAGTTTGAATTGCACTCATTTGCATACCGAATTCGTTTTGATGAGAGACCCACCTAGAACCTACCTAGACCTCTCATTTAATATTGCTTTCTGCTTATTTTGTACAAAGTGTGCTCAGATGTAACGTTCGGTTTTCGGGCACCCGGGGGTTGCGCCAACCTGTCGATCCCCAAGAAGATGGAAACCGGTCGTGGGCTGTCGAAGTTTTGTCAGAAACCTCAAGAGTGACGTATTACATCCATAGAGAGATAAGATATTTGAAAAGTAAAAGCGTTCCAAGTAGTAATCATCTTTTTTCGGAATTTCGATTTGGTTTCTGTAAGTAAGTATGCCTAGAGATCTGTTTGCATTAGTTCTGTAGTCATCACCACCATTGTCAGCACCGACAGTAACAGCAGATGAAAATAGTTTCCTTCCGCAGCTTTGAGATTTGCTGTATACGTTTAGAAGAACATTTTGTGCCGACTTCGTTTGTTTAATTGTCAGTTACAGTGGAAAGCATCTCGGCAGCAAATGTTCTCTCCTAGCTATATGAACAAAAATCGACTGAGAAAGAAATGCACGTCTACAACTGAGCGACCGCCGCTCTAACTCTAGCCTGAAAAATCTGCAGTAATTAACCCTGACCTTATCTGATTCCCATTCATTCGATGAAATAACCAATGGAGGCCCATAGACCATAGATTTTGGGCAGGTAAAATCTCCTGTACGGGGCGTCCACCACTGCAAGCAAAATGTAGATGCAATATCCAAATGTGACGTTTGGTATGACTCCTCCCTCTCCGGGAGGCCACGCACAATGGATCTAAAACCTTTTCTGATTTGCATCTTGTGATGCCTGTTTTGACAACGGTTAGTTTTTCCGAAAAGACAAATGGGGAGCGAGGCCCATAATGGCCCAGACCGTGCAGTTTGCTGGCATTGATGGGTGTATGTGCATTTATATCCTGGCTTCCTATACATTACAGAACTCAACAATATAAAAAAGTTGTGTTTCAATGAGATGTTGTCCCAACGTCGAAGCCCCTCACTGGTGACGCAACGTCGTTTCACTGGAATACATGCAAACTCCTTTTGTCGAAACGTAGACGCGGTAATGTGATGTCTTATTTTTGGTGTTGATTTAGTTACATTGCTCTGTGCCTACCATGTAAAACAACAGCCTATATGTCTTCACTACTGCAAGTCTGCTGTAAAGTCTTAGCAAAGACCTAGCAACCGACTTCAGGAGTCTTCTGTTCGCGCACCTGTTGTGCCTTTTCCCATGTCACGTTATGCTAGACCAACTAGTCGGAACCGAAACTCTGTCGTGGAAATCTCTGTATATTATTGCTCAATTGCTTATAATCACTAGAGCACTTTGCGATCTATAGTCCAGATGCAACTAATGCGGTACATACGGAGCTCATGGGACAATTTGGTTTTTAGATACAAATAGGTTTTCGGCGAAGCATGTCGTTGAGGCAATTTTACACGTCAACATCAGGGTGATTCAAATGCAGTCTTCAAAATCATTCTATTACTACAGGTGGCGTTCCATCATCAAATTATCTCTCGTTATTCCGTGAATCGAAATACGTTTTTCTGTTAGAAAATGGACTAAAATTCGCTGAGAGCAAAATTGTAATAACAGCGGGGGAAATATTCCTTAATGTCAAATCGGTGTTTATAAAGCTTCCTTCAGCGGAAGTGGAGACGTTGAGTATGCAATTGTCCACCATCCTAAAACCCCAAATAGAAATAGCTAATGCAGTGCCCGAAAACTCTTTAACAGCCCAAGACCTGAGGCTTTTTCAGTATTTTGAACATGGCCACAAATTGCAGAAATAAGCTAGTTGATCCTTGAGGCCCCGGAATAATGAGAATTTTGACCTCTGAAATATGACAGTTGAAAGAACATTTTGTGAATTCAGTCGTGTGATTAGGTGGTTTCTAACAAATCTAAATGGCCTATAAGATCGCTTAGTGATAAACAACTTCCAACCTTCAAGATCATTTTATAAACCCAGGTGGCGGATCAACACATGTTATTCTCTCGTTATTTCAAGATTTTTGGATGGATCATTTCAAGCACACTTAAGTACATAAAATCACCATGAGTTTTTAAGTTCGATAAACGCGGAGCATGCTACTTAGAAGCAAAGGCACAACTTGATTGGAATCACTGGTAGATTCCTGCATTGGATAAATAAGTACGTAGGTTGTAGCAAACAGAATGCCAGCTGATTGAAAATAAAACCTATGCTTAAGTTTCAGGAGTATCGCAAAGGGAAACAACCGGTGGCCCGTTTCGTTGGAAATGACAAACCCGACTACCGATTAGGCATGAAGATTCTAGTATGGATATACTCAAGGGCGTAGGTTCTAAGCACCTCGCATCATCTTTGTTATTGACTGTATTTGTGCGCATGAAAAGACGCTAAGCACTGACTGATTCTGATTGTACACCATGCGCTCACATAAGTTGCGGTTACAAATGCACCATGAGAAGCCTTAATTCAACCACATAACCACAAGCATCACGTAAGCATTGTGTCAAATATAATCGTCAGAAAGGAGTTTGTGTCAACACATGTGCTACAACTTACCACTAATGTGCCACGTTTAGTGTAATCTTTGTAGGCAATTTTCGTCAGAAGAACGAAACGGTATCTCAAACCAGAACTTTTAACCTCGATATGCTATGGGAATACGGTAAATACTTGGATACCGAATTTTAAGAAACAACCGAAATCCGAGCATCTGCACAAAACTGTAACTTGTATTTTGCGATTTTGTGTAGTTTTACTCATGCTTTATTCTTTTCCATTCTTTCCCATTCTTTCTCACTTAAGTAGCATGTTTTCTTCAAAATTACTAGTTGCTGGGTTCATAAACGTGGTCACCAACTCCGGTTCATGCACCATTATGCCCAGAGCTGCTTCGCTAACGCAAGACCAAATTAGAAGGTAAGTAGGCGAATTTTGAAAGTGTTCGGAAATAAAATCCCCACTATATCCGGATTATGATGGTCAAATTTCAGTAAAGTCAGTTGCGCGTTTTCTCACCGCTAGCGGTGGCCAGATTTTGTTAAGCTCTTTGACTTTGCATATGCACGAACAGGTGTAAGTTGGCCGCCTGGTGATCCGTTCGCCCAGTCGGACAGTGTGCTTGCGGGGTTTTGATGCCAATTATAATGCCCTCATCAATGTGCTCGCGGATGTTTCAAAAATACTGTCAAATAATTTGGCATAGGCATGGATGTCTCAAAGTGCTAGACACACATCATTGAGAATTAGAAGCTTGTTCCTCAAAATCCTACCAGATAAGAGTCACCAATAAGCGAAGTTTTCTTTAATATTTGGTAGTAAACCACAGGATTTATCTGTTGCTTCCACTAACTAGCTTCATAAGTGGCAAAAAATCACGTAAATATAGAGTTAATTGCGGTGATTGAAACCGTACACATGAATGTGCCAAGAAAAATAGACGATAAAACAATTGCAAAACATATTTTACTCTTCAAATTCCTAGGGCCCCTAGATTTGGCTATAAACCTCGACGTTTGGAGAGGATACACTGTTTCAATGACCGGACATACCTACAGGGTGCCGGTTTGAAAACTGCCAAGCGACCGCGTTCAATTTTAGGAACTAGAGGCCAACTGGGAGAGCCATCGCGTACTCAACACAAAATGCTTAAAGCACGGTACCACTACCACATGCTTCGTTGTGGTCACCGAACGCCCCTGTTGCTTCTGTTAGAATAGCTTCCTTAGCGGTCAAATCATTCCTCATATAGAAGATTTGAATGACAGCTACGACGTTCGAATCGGCCAGGATATTCAGCCTGAAATCCGCGGACCGACTTCAAGATACTCAGTGCCATAGCCACAGAGGTGAAAACTACGCAAGCTTGGCAATGCAAGGATAGACAGACACGCATTTTCGAACACCTGGATTCCGATATTCACTGCTTCAGTAAGGTCACGGAATAAAAACCCATTCGCCAATTATTATAGTGTTGGCATCTCATCAGACACATCACAAAGTCTCTCCAGCGTCACTCTTATTTTGTCTGGAAATGGGCGTAACGGAGAGGGCTCAATGTGTGTCATTTCGGTGATGGCGGTGGGTATTTAGTTCGTTATTCACACTATGGTTTCCGACACGTAATTATAGCCACCGCGTAAATGTACCTGGGTTCCGATGATGCAATAGGGCGTAGATGCACATTTGAAAATCTAGCTGAACAGGGACTATACACCTGTCTGACTTGAGACTGTGGTTGTAGTATGACGTTGAAAGCTCACGTATTTCAGGTTGGTCGGCGTACTCAGTCCTTTGCCTCCACCAAAATGAACGTGGTTGATATATTTATGTATGGCGTACATTCAATGGAGGTTGTTTCGGCTATGCAATCAATTCAAAACGCACACTGGTTACTAAATTTGGATAGGTGCCAAAATGACAGCGTGTCTAACATTAGCGATGTAACTTGTTTTGACTATGAAATCCGAAATACCCTCATTTGTAAAATAAATTGGTTTAAACAGGAGATTCAACTAAATTGCAGCTGAAGAATTCATCCGTGATAGGCTGCTGACAAGTGCTGCGACGTCCAGTAAAAACATCGCATGATGTTGGAGCGGCATTCGATCAACCGCAGTATAGACACTCAAAGGAACGTCGCTGGAAACAGTCTGTGAGCCCACGGCCCCTTTCGTGCTCCTCAAGTGGATCCAGAGATCCCATCGATCTGATATCATACGTGGATCCAAACTAGACGCAATGCGCAAAATGCACTCACACAAAATAAAGCATGAGTAAAACTACACAAAATCGCAAAATACAAGTTACAGTTTTGTGCAGATGCTCGGGTTTCGGTTGTTTCTTAAAATTCGGTATCCAAGTATTTACCGTATTCCCATAGCATATCGAGGTTAAAAGTTCTGGTTTGAGATACCGTTTCGTTCTTCTGACGAAAATTGCCTACAAAGATTACACTAAACGTGGCACATTAGTGGTAAGTTGTAGCACATGTGTTGACACAAACTCCTTTCTGACGATTATATTTGACACAATGCTTACGTGATGCTTGTGGTTATGTGGTTGAATTAAGGCTTCTCATGGTGCATTTGTAACCGCAACTTATGTGAGCGCATGGTGTACAATCAGAATCAGTCAGTGCTTAGCGTCTTTTCATGCGCACAAATACAGTCAATAACAAAGATGATGCGAGGTGCTTAGAACCTACGCCCTTGAGTATATCCATACTAGAATCTTCATGCCTAATCGGTAGTCGGGTTTGTCATTTCCAACGAAACGGGCCACCGGTTGTTTCCCTTTGCGATATTCTGCAAGCAATTTTCCTATTGACTAATGTGGAGGTAAGACTGCTTTTTTTGCTTATTCTTAACTGCTTTGATAAGTAGTTTCTTTCTGTGCAGTGTGTAATTTTGTCTTTCAGTTCTGTGATGGTTGTTGTCTGCGTGGCATAAATTCGCCGGGTTTCATTTACCTGAGAATTCTGCATATCCTACACATTTGTATTTCCAGTGGCCTGCAGTTCCTTGCTCGGACCACCGTTTTTTTCCCTCAGCGATATTACTGAAAGCGTTGCACATCTACATATGTTTACATAAGATGATCAGAATATCTGGTATTGCTTTTTATCGGCGCCTATTGACGTATTGTATAAGGTGGCTGCATCGAGGATATACGAATAACGCAGTGTAGTTTTCGACTTTATAAGCAATGGGATATGAATTCGTTACACCAATTCTGTCTGGCCCTTCGCTACATATAATTGTCATTCTGAATTATGATGAAACCTATTACTGAATACATTTCATACTGAGATATTTGTTTGAGCGACTCAGCAAAATGATACGCAAGCAGTCACTAATCCTATCAGATTCGCCAGGGCCGCGTGGATCAAGGATTGCCGAAGTGAGTTTGCGGAGGTTCGTTTCTAAAACAGTCGTGTACTTCTTAGGTCTGCCAATCTTTTTTGTATGCATTTAGATAAGTACGCCCAGTTTTCCACAATTTCTGTGATGAAACTAAGCGAAATCCTCGTGCAAATTTGTCTACAAGCGAGAGAATCTAACTTTATTCACAACCGTTTCACTATAGCTTCTCATCTATCATTTGGGGCTACTCAAAATGATTTGTCCCGACACGGAAATAAAATCTAGCGTACGGGGTAAACAAGTGTTTTTAGTAGCCATCAGATAGAGTAAATGCAAAGTAAGTGGGTGTACAAATGCTTAGATTTCGTCCATTAAACGGTACAAAATATCCGAATATCCCCTGGATTTTGCTTGTATATTCACACAAGCCTGAAAAGTTCATATTTTGACATTCCATTATTAGAGTTGACTTTTACTGACAAAAATTATTCGTGTCCTATTTGTAGAGATTGCTGCCGAAAACTCCTAATATGATATGAGACACTTTGTGAAATTACTTCTCAATAGAGCAGCTTTACACGTACAATCACAAACGGTGAAAGGACGTCCCTTCCATTCCTAAGGGCTGAAATTAGGCACATAATTTTGCGATGATATACACAACTACCTGGAAGTCCGGGATGATTTGGCACATAAATATTCCAAATATGTTGATGACCAAGAGTAAATGTTTGACAAACGCCCTCATGTAAACACTATAGAGATTATTCTATGATGCATGTAAAAGTCGTAGGGCTAATTATGGCGAACCACCAATACCAAGTGCCACTATTGAAATGAACCCTAAAGTCTTCTGAAATGTAACGGGCTGTAGGGTCAGAACGAATTTAAACTAATCAGCATATGATGGAGTTGTGGTCCATTGTTATCTTTACCAACTGGATTTTTCAGTTTGCCAAAAGAGTGCTTATGCAAACTGTGTGACATATTGCGTAAAATATGATGGTCAGCATTCTTTAGCAACGCAGGGTAGTGACCCTTAGTAACGCTCATTACCAATAATATAATCTTACTATTTAGCTACTTGAATCCTGTTGGTTAGGAGCCGACAGATTCAATGAAACTTGCGTAGATTTGCCATACATCTGCATGAATAAGTGTAGCCCGAGTAGCCGTTTGGTGAGCCACAACCCAGAAAGACAAACACATCATACCAAAAATCCGATTGATATATTTTGTGGATTTACACGTGTTAGAGGTGGCTCATAATGCCACATATACTTGACGAAAATGACGAATAACATAACCATTCATGTGTCAACTATACTTGCATTGAAGTAGCTAGTGCCGTGTGAGGGCGACCATTTTAACAGGGACTACTCCAATTCCATCTGCAAGATACCGCTCTCTTACTTTCCACACCAGCTAAGGGTGTTACCTCCTTTGGTGAGTCTTCCGATTTGAACCTGTCCTCGACTCGGCAGCCCATCTGCGTCATCTCAAAATGCCAAAAGCGACTGGACAGTTCTTTCTTGTTTGCTGAGGCAAATGACCACGGCGACGCACCATTTTTTTCTTACTTCGCACCATTTGAGTTTGCGGTTTAATACACACTGGAAGGTTTGCCTTCACATGAAGGAGTTGCCGCTTCGGTAGCTAATCAGATGTTGGTGGGTATGTGCTCAGAGGTGAGATGCAAACGAAACTGCTGCCCTTCCTGCATTATGTGCGGCGTTCACTTATATACATTTGTGATACAAACTTTGCACTAGTTCAAATCTTGGCATTCGTGGGGCAGGTAAAAATTAAATTGGGTGGGGATATATTTATTTAGCGTGTAGTCAATATGGTGCGATTTCTCATCAACAACTCCAATCACATCGAATTCCAGCTACATAGGGAAACACTGCGCACACTTATGAAAAAATGCGACTGTCACATACATTTTACTACTTCACCATCATACGTGTTCCAGAATTAGACCAATCCCTTTTCATTAACTAGAAAAATATGACGCTATATTGTGTTCAAAGGAACCAATGGCAGCGTTCATCAGCTACTCGTAAAAGAAAGTTGGATCGTTCAACTGATACCTGAACGTATGCCTCCTAAGGTTAGATTGTGTATTACTCTCCTAAATCTTAAGAAGAATAATGCAGGAGCACAGCGCTTTTCCATGTCGAGTGATATCACCTGGATTGCGGAAGCTCCCAAAATATCTCTCATGCCATCCAAACAGCTAAATTCGTAATACCTTGGTGGAAATAATCATAAACATACCCCATCCATCTGACTCACCACACAGTGATTAAGGGCAAAATGACGTGTGAATTGAAGTGTCTGTTAATCGCTGGCGATCTTTTGCTGGACTAGACAAAACAAATGACACTGATTGTACATAGCTGAAAAGTGGATTAAACAGCCTCTATTTTGGTCTCACGCGAACAAAATCTGAAACACTAATTGAGTTGAATTACGCCTCTGCTCCACTAGAGAAACTTTACTAGTAGGATTAGATCTAGTGGCGCTGGAGCCCTAAAAATGAATGGTCAGCTTGCCTTAAAGCCAGGAGAGACCGTGAACGCCTTGGGCTTTTGTAATATGAAGTCATTTGCACCAAAGGTGCTACGGCGTGCTTCCGGTGAAGTGTTTCTGGCTCAATTTTGATATCGATTAAAAAAATGCGCAACCTGAAAATGGACTCGGAATGGCTTGCTGGACAGTGTTTTCATGTGGATGGTCATTAATGAAACTAGTTTATTTACCACATCATGCGAAGAGTCTCATGGCCGCTGTGAATGTGCTCCATTTTTGGAATAATCAGCATGGTATATGAAATTCTAGAAAGCCCTGAACTCATGAAAGCCCCCCAGTAGTTACAGATTAAGCAGTTCCAACACTAGCAGCTAACAGCTACATTGCGGGGGTTTCTGTAGCCCGTGAAAGATCAGCTGAGCTATTGTGGTGCTAACGTAGTAAACGCCTAACCTCGGTGTGGCTCTGTCACATCATTTTAGTGGGCAGAAAGTGTGTTATTTGCAGGGCAGTGGTGAAACACACTGTTATCATCGACTTCGCAAAGAGTTGCTTGCAATTAGACTACTGTGTTATTCAAGTTCGCATTCATTTCACGATATTTATAAACAGAAGCTACCTTTGTTTTCATCCGCGCCAATAATCCAAGCACCGGGATATGTTATACAACATATAACACACGCGGAACGCCCACAGTGACATCCATAATGGTAAGTGAGAATCAGCAGTCAGCTTAAACATACGTTCGTAAGAAAAAGTCGAAAATTCTTTGCTAGTTTTGTGGGAGATCTATCCAAAGAGCTATCTTAACGCGCCAAATCAGGGAATCCTAATGTAAGGTGTCTTTGCTTTCAAAAATAAATTCAAACGGGAGCAAATAGTGCCGGGACATTTTCGATTGGTGAGTCACAGATATACAAACACGTCATTAGCAGATGATTTAGAGTGTATGATTGGTGCTTATATAGAACAAAGCAACAATTTTGGTTGTCTGTGTTTTCAAATGGGTCCATTACACAAGTAGTATTTGGTGCTCCGTTCTTGGAATACACGATTGTTCTGTTGTTTGATTGCTCCAGTGTCCGTAAACCGAGGACTACACCAAGATATCCAGATGTTGCCGTTATTAAATTAGCATTCGTGGGAGCAGTGCAGCATACATAGTAGTGTCACTTACTAGCTAGTTGGAAACAAAAGCTCACCTCCAATCCTGGAGAACCAGTCTTCTTTTGTGACAGTTCAATCATTTGGTCTGCGTTTAATTTCATAGTGGAACATAAAGACAGTTTTTGGTATGTCGGTATTTCGTTTTGTTAAGATGTCGAAAGGCATTACGCAAGTCGACAGCATTCTGTGACCGACTGGACCTCAAATGAAACACATTATGGTCCGCCGTTAAACACTACTGTTACTGTTACTACTACTACTGTTTAAATTGTTGCCCAGAGTTCCCGAAAACCTCACTTCCGCGGCAAATCTAGGGCCCGGCAATCTCCGAGATTTCACAGTGAAATTAATACACGTGGATGCATTGCCCCACATGAAACAAAGTATGCACTTTATTTCACATGGTGTTTCCCTACATTATAATCCCAGAGTAGCAAAGGCGCTTACCACCCGTCATTTAAGGCCTTGGTATGAAGTGATTCCTGTTTCTCAAGTAAAGGTATTTTGGTGGCCTACTTCAAGTGCAGGGCCCGAAATTTATGAACCCGTATTAAATTTTTTAAAGGTTCAGATTTTGGACTCGAATGAGCTTGTCGGGCGGGGTGAAGACCCTACCTCCACGGCTACTGCAGTAGATATGATGGTTGTTTGGCCGCTATCAAACAATGAGCTTTGCAGTGTAATATTAGGAAATGAAGATGATATACCTGGGCAGAAAAAATCCACGGGACGTTTGGTCACCCTAGGAAGCCTTAATCGAAAACAGAACTTGCAAAATCAAATAGGTTTTGCAACATGTGTCAACTGGGGTCAACAGTAAATCTGTTCTGATTTCTACAGTTCGCATTCTTGTGCTGCACCTAAAGTTTTCGGCTGTGTTCGCGGTGGTCTTACGCACATCAAGGCCGATCTCAAGGGCATTCTCCAACTTGGCTTGAGGAAATTCGGCAAAGTTCATTCATTCCAAATTCAAACAAACCCTTCCGCCGTTCGTGCTTTCAACATTAATGGCGCATTGGCCATAGACACATACTCAATTCCGCTCACTTGTCCATTACTTCTCAGTAGCCTGGTTAGGTCCAAATCTCGAGTTGCTTCCACCGCAAACTCCGAGAACAGTAAGCTGGTTTTGCAGATCACAAAAATATTTCTACTCTTCAAACTACTTGACTTCAATTAGGGTTGCTTTTGTCAGTTAAACCCCAACTTCTTTCACCATCAGTCATCAATCCCTCATAAAACTTAGATGATAAAATTTTACACACTTAAAAGCACAGCGGCAGGTGTATAAATCATTGCGTCGAGTTAATTACTTTGGTGGGAGACAGGTTATTGCCATGGAGTTTCCTGCTGCAAAAATCAGTTTCAGCTATTTTATTAGCGACCTAGGGACGCTCTCTTTTCTACGCTGAACCGCTGTTCCTTAAGGTGAACTTAGCGTGAGCTTAGTTCAAACAAGCTTCTTATACTTACGTATCGCGTAAAGCAGACAGCGCCAAAATATCGCTTGTGTCAACAGCTTTCATGTGATCGATGATAGCTGTTCTGAAATTGCAAACGCAGACAGATAGTGCAACCAAAGCCAAAGCTTAGGCAAGTACCGGCTGAACCATGCGTTACACCTACTGAATTTTTGGGCCTACGGATCTACCAAAATTATGCGCGGAACGACGGTCAGTCACGAGATGCCAACGGATTCGGGAAAATCTTGGGTATCTAGCCTCTACTGGTAGTCTGGAAATTGACCGTACAATCGATATGCGTTTGACATTTCATACACATTCACTTGTATATTCATTCTGTACATACGTGAAATCAGTCAGCAGTTTTAAAACTAGTTCTTCAATGTCTTGTTTGGTCCAAAGGTATATGGCGTGGACTGATCTTCAAGTAAACCACTATTAAAACTTTGTACAAAACAAGCCACGAGAAACGAATTTGGAAAAGTAATGGTGCCATTTAAGACGCTCATTAAATTACCCAGTCGTGAATTTAGTAGCACGTTGTTCATGCCACTCTAAGAAGTCATGAAGACATCGGGTTATGAGTTAGCTTACTAAATATTATTATTCGACATTAGAGGGCTTACATGGGTTCAACTAAACCAGCAACTACTTAATCCTAAAATCGACTAGTAATCCATAATTAACCGCTGTAGATTGGGGGTTGATCGATGAAAAGTTTGGTAAATAGGAAGATTCCATGCATGGTCATCGCATTCACAAACCTCTGTGCTGACGGACTGTCTGTCTTCCATCTTATTTTGTTAGTATGATATCGCTATTTCGAAACAAAAGGTATACATATAAGTAAGCTGCTTGTTATTCTTTACGATTCCTTTCATCATTTCTTCAGTTGCATGATTTGTGATTTCCTTGAAATTTCCGTTCCTTTAGCCACAATAAGATTTACCTTGTTTGTGACCTAAATAAGGTTTTCTTTGAATACTTAACAGCGTCTGTTCCCTACAATCATAGATCAGTATGGTCCAAACGTGAGGTCCAGGAGCATATTCACTTTAAAAATTCAGATAACTGGTCCAATGTCTACGAAATGATACCATGTTGGGAATAAACGCTCAGAACGCTCAAGCACTAATCCCCCTCCCCGCTTAAACATGGTTTGGCATTTTGTGTATTTGGAGATTTTAGATAGAAGGACTGTATTTCTAAGATTACCGAATTACCGATCCACCGCAATACTGGAATTTAGCCTATGCGTGAGCAACGCACCGTTAAAGAGACAGGCTTCTGTTTGAGGACAAATGTGTGATATCACGTCAGAGACAACCAGATGCGAATTTTTTTTCCTGGATAACCTAGCTGTGGATAATAATATGCCTATTCTGTTTTATCATGTGTTTATCGGCACAGACACCAACACATGACTTTGGACCTTTCAATCATTTTAATTCATGACTACTGGGGAATTTATAAGTTCACCGGCGTGCCGGTTGTCTCAGTTACACTAAGCATTCTCGCTAAGCGACATAACTGCAGGATATGCACCAGATTCTACGCCAACCACATTTATCACGACGAAAAATCGCGCCATCGATTTAAGTGCTCTCCTTAGCAGGTTGCACCAGAACTGAGTATTACACTCAAATGCCGGAGAAAACGTGCATTCACGAGAAAGAAGCCGTGCAGGAATGGAAGCCCCTCGATGCTGTATAGTTTGTCTCGCTGTGCGTTCGTAATTCGGTATTATGCGGCACATGTCACCAAACAATGAAATGAGATAGAAACATTCGCTTTGAATGAAAAAGAAAAGTGTGTAGCATCAAGTTGGCTGGTAGACAAGACTCTCGAGATGAAAATGCAAACATGGTACAGGAATTTGCAACCCATGTCTACCGCGATTACCGGGCTCTTTAGGTGAACATCATAAAAGAATAGATGACACAGAAATTGTTCTTATTTGCTCCCTTGAAATCGGGTCTGAGACATTCGGAGATAGAATAACACGGGTGCACGAAAATCCACAAAAAAATAGTCAGTTTAAATGATCAGGAATAGCGCTCGAACCAAACCGGTGAAGAAGTCTAAGCTTGAGATCGCCCGTTTCTCAGGAAATGTTTCCCAAAGAGCGGATCTACGGCCAACATTCTCGCTCATACAACTGGTTCAATCAAACCCTAATCCAGTGTCAGTACTGGACAAGTTGTTTGGCTATTCAAATTTTAGAGTGGAGCCCACCCGTGTCAAGTACCTATCGGAATTCGATTGAGGGTAGTATTTTCTCATGCGACTTTTTCTCTCGACCCATCTGGCTTAACGAACGATGCATTTCCTGGATTCTGCTGGCTCTACAAATCTAACTTTTGTTGTCCAGTTTACGGTAGGTTTATTGGCAGTGATGTCGACAGACAGGATTTTATATGTGTAAGAGTGTCTCAGTGTCATTAAGAGACCAAAACGTACAAAAATATAGCGATTTATGTGTCTCCGTGGCCCACTGGTATATACTTGGGAAGCTCCGTGCAGGGTACCTCATCTCAGATTGGTCAGTGTTTAGAGGTCTAATGAGCACAATCCCCTGATCTTTCAGCTTTTGTGGCATTTGGATTGGAACATGTGTTGTGACTTGTACTTTGAAACGTTTAACGCAAGAACAATTTCGACGGAACACCTGTCCTGTGATTAGGCTGTTGAAACAAAGACTCTGGTTGATGACCGTAACTGGCCTCCTGTCTAGGTATCTCGGAATTATCCCAGCTTTCCTACTGCTACGATTCTAAAGAAAATACTTGTCACGTAATAGCGTTCGTCATCGTTTGTCATCAGCAATGTCTCCTAGCTTGCTGCATACAGCAAGAAGGAATGTCTAGGCCTGGTAAGTCTGACGGTTTCCTTTCCCTAAATTTCGCTTGTTTTCTTACGGAAACCCCGCTACATTACTATCTCATTGTGGGCCCATCCGTGGGAACTAATGGCCCCGTTTGTCTTGTATCGCTCTTGGCGGCAACATATTCGGATCATTCGCTGCCGACAACCTCATTCATCTCGATCCTCATCAATCCTCAATTCCTCAAGCCCATGCCTATTGAACTGCTTTCACTGTTACCAACCTGAAGCAAGCACTTACACACAAACTGCAGTCATTTCGTGCTGGTGTGTTGCAAATCAAGAATACGAGCTAATGGTTTAAATGCGGTCGCTGGTGCCACTTTCCCAATAATTTCAAATCGATCCTACTGTACACGTCTGGCGATTCGGATGCCGCTGGCACAGAATGTGCAGGGAGCGGAATCGTCTTCATTTATTGCGCCGAAGGATTCTTCCTCGACTGGATACCAGACGATAGTCGCCTGTGTGCGGGAAAGGAACTCGGAAATTGGTATCCGTTCGCTCCTTCTTTTTACGCGTCCACGGGCGTAACCCTGGTACGGCGCAACTGTGGATATGTACAATGCGCCATACTGCCATCTTGCCAAAAGGCTGTGTGGAGCTCTGGAGCTAATCCAAGCTTTGGTTGCTAAGCTGAGCGTGTCTGCTCACATTCCAACGACTGTAGCCCTGATACCTTCTGAGACAACATGACGCCTTGAGCGCCCTGGTACGGCGGGCTAAAAGCTTAGATATCGTTGCGGTTGGTGGAGATTTGAACGCAAAAGTTCGACAACAAAAAAAGTTCAACAACTAATCGCCGCACGTTTTGGAACACATATGCGGATTCCGACCATAGAGTCGTCCGGCGCCCAGTTCATTTTACTGGGCCTTTTGGATGGGGTGAGGCAATAAGCAACGGAAGTACTGGCAAATCCCGAAGTTAGAACAGTTCATCACAATGGCCTTCTAAATACCCTTAAACTGCCCCACTGAGAGATGCCAGTTCACACTGTAGGTTATTCGCCCCGTTCACACATCCGTACTTTTCTACGTCAGATGAATTACCACAACTCATTCGTTCTCGCCTAAACGGGTCTCCAAGACCGATGTTCGCATTGTATGTTTCACCTTTCCTTCCTCAAAGGCGAACCTCCGGCTCTTTCAAATTTCGCGATTGGAAAGAAACTCAAATCGTGTTACATTCATTCAGCTTCTTCTTTTGTAGTGACGAAGCGATGAATCCTGAACAATTTTCCTATGAAGTGTGGTATAATAAGGACGTTTCCGAATTTCCGAAGAAACGATCTAATTCGCCAAACTTCTTACGGTTCCACTTCTTTGGAGTTCCCATAAAATTAAAAGTACACCTTTTTCAAAGGCACTGTGCAAATTCAGAAACTGAATTAGCGGTGAGTTGGCTGCATGCGGTCCAAGTTGTACATTTGCATTTTTATTCTACGGTGATCGTTATAATCATGAACAATGGAGAGATTTCAGTCCTTCGCACTGCTGCATATTGTGGGTCTGCTGCTGATGTTCACAGAGGTCGCATATTTATCCATCTTACCAATCCACTTCAATGATTGAGCCATCTTTAATGATGAACCTAGCCTTGTTAGACTATGTTTCCCCTTCAGAATTCCGGTTTGCTTTCTCACAGTTCCGGATTTCTTCGGGCAGTTGAACATATTTTGTAACAGAAGAGAAAAATCTTCCAAAGTAATCAGTCTACTGTCCAGAGTTAGACATTCTGTCCGTTCCTCCCAAACGTCCCAAAGCATGGCACCTATCTATGCATTTGGGATATTGAGGTTAAAAGCAAGGCATTGGAAGAACTTCTACACTTGTTGATTTCGAGTCCACAGGTGCATCTAAACGCCCAACAAACATCAAGTACTATTTTAAACACCTTCCCATTTTGTGAGAATAGGATGACACAAGTTTACTTTGTTTCAAAATTAAGGAGTTGTGGGTGTTTCAGTACCAATCTGCCAGAACAAGCAAGAAATTTAGGTCCTATTATTTTTTTACCCCGCCAGTAGGTTTTACACGAAACAGATTATTGCGCAGCTCAGGCCATGAACTATTCTTCGCTAAACATGATTGAAAACGCCAACAAGGATACCAGCTAACACATTCCGAAGACGATATCATGTGAATATATGAGGATTGCAGGAATTTCCAGTGCAGCAGTGACGCAAAGTTATTTGCTAGTTGTTCAGTTTCTGTTGTTCAGCTTCTTCGATTACGTAATTTTGTTTTCGTCAATTAGTCAGTTTGGATTGTTTGAATTAGCGTAACAATTAGGTAGTACCCGCGAATTCATTCGCATTGCTTTTAGAAAACAAAAGGATTTTGGAACCATGGAATTTTACACGTGAAAGTAGATTGAATAATTAGTTCAACACGAGAGCAACAAGTTGATGCACCACTTTACTGCTGAGAATGTTGAGATGAGCAATTTGGAATTTGGCGGGCTGGTCAAAGTAGCTCAAGTGGCCACCTAGATCATCCAACCACCATACTCTGGACTAACTTCGGTGAGGTTACTGGAAAGAAGAGGTCCACAAGAACGATTTCGGAACTCTTGACATGCTGATGAACAACAGTGTGGTGGTGTGCCGTGATATTACACAAGATAATTTACTGAGGGCTTTGTCTAAGTGTGGAGAGCGAGAAATTTTGTGGAAACAATTGCTGGCATTAATTTCCTAGTATATTTAATCATTTGGCTCGTTTTTTGTGTTCGTTACTTGGGTTTATCTGACCTCAGAAAAACATTGTTTTGAGGTGAAGTCCAGGTGTTGGTGAAGAGCAGGACGGAGATCTCGTCAGTGCCTTGAGTGCGAATATGATGTTTTATGTAATAAATAGAATCTACTAGCCATTTAGCCCAGCACAGACTTTGGATGGAAATGGTGAACACATGGCGTACAGTCCGGAAGGCACTACTCTGGCTAATGCAGAAAACTGTATTAACAGGATTTCTTTTCATCAGGTGTATAATGCGCTTCATTAGATATTGGTGAACGAAATTCCGTTCTGCTTGTTTAGAGGCACGTAATCGCCTATCTTGCCCATTGTAGTCATATATTGCGATGTTATCCGTCCAACACTAACCAGAGGTTTCCTGCCTTTAATCGACTTAGTGAAAAGAAAATGCACATTTTACTACTACACCGGTGCACCGAGCATGAAACCTGAATTATCACACATATGTAGGCTAAAATCTTTGCGAGCAGCAATGTCATTCGTCGGCCAGACGGCTGTAACCACGGCTCAGGAATTGTATTGGCTTTGTCGATTGATGGACCTGTCTGTCACAACTTTCAAGTTACACGGAGCCAAGCAAGCTAAAAGCCAGCCCGGAAAATTGCCATCAGCTGAAGTGGGTTGCGGGTAATGTGGAAGTATGGGAAAAATTTCGAAGTCAGTCTCTACTGGAAAGCCGAAAATCACCGTCAGGTGTTTCATCATTATTGTGAATGAACAACACTGCGCATCTTACCAAACTCGGGAAGGTCTCTAACCTGTGACACTCCAGCTAGTGGGTTGAACACTAAACTTTTCGGTCACGGTTTGATGATAAGCGTTGTGATCAGGACGTGACAATACCCACCCTTCATTCTTGAGAACCTCATAACGTGGTCACCAAGTGACGATTTCCCGGAAAGGGTTTTCATTGATCGCGCAAAGTTTATCCTCCCACAGAGCTACAAAATATCCAGAAATAGCTCGGAATAAAGGCAAAATAACTTCATTGATTGCTACTTCCATCTTGCTCTTCGCTACTCGAACAGCAAGTGAACGAGTTTGACAAACTCAAAAATGCATTCTGTGAGTGGCGTCATGTTTTGTCTAAGTGCGAGATGAACCCATTGCTGTTCAGCTGCTTATGGCCCGACAGCTAAGTGTTCAGCCGATGCCCGGAATTTTGCAGATTCCAACCTCTCTGTGGTTCGTGAGATGCGCACTCCTAATACATCTCTGTAAGAATGAAAGATCTACTTCAAGTCGTTTCTCCATAGGCTGGCTTCACCTACGCAATTGTTGTGTGGAACGTTGTGGAATTCAATCCCACTTCAGCTTGTTACAAACGGTTCTCTTCCGGCACAGTTCTTCTGGTGAGTTATAAGACACTAGGGCAAGCACTGGGCTCGAGTGTCACTCCCTGGGCCAGCTAAGCTGTCATCCCTGTTCACCTCAGTTTGTGAGCCACTTGCAGAAACATCCAGCTACATAATTGTGTAACCAAACTTGAATTAACAATGATATATATTGGTATGAATTTTGTTGTCCCGAGCACTTGCGCGCATGCTTCCCCATAAGATCTCGCTGATTTGGTGGTTCACTGACTGAGGTAAAATCTCTGGTTTCCTGACCAGGTTGCTTGCGTACACTAACCGAATTTGGCAGCTCTACGTCTGTTTCTAGTCCAGCGTAGGGCATTCCCAACTACATTTTTTTTATCCATCAGGATTCTTGTTCCGTTTACACAACTTTTTCTGACTTTTGCTGCCATGATCCACGTGCGGTAGAACCACCAGTCAAAGGCGCACGCTCACACTCGAATGTGAATGCCGCAAACCGCACCACATAGAGCCGCCAATCTTCTCACAGTTATTGGTTTTTGGAGCTCGATTCTGTACCTTCCCGATCAAGGCAGAATTTACATTCGCGAACAATTGTTTTGCTCAATACTTTTGCTCGCCTGCTTTAACTAGCATCGAAGTGTTCCGAAACCATATATCATTTAGATTTTTGAAATAATCGAACCTATGTGTGACCCAAAGTTTCCACTGGGAATCCAATACGTTTTCCCTATGAAACAAATCATGCACGAAGTTCATTTTTAAACTCATAAAACAGGTTGGAGAACGTTGGTTTCCGCGATTCACGTTTCTGTTCAAAACAGGTCAGTAGTTAGGAAGAAAAATATTCGCGTTCCAGTAAAGTTAGGCACGTCTGAATATGTAAATAAAACCGTGGAATCTTGCCAGTGGTCTATTGAACGGAACATAGCTACCTCAAGCATATTTGCTTGGGTGAATAACATCTCCTTCGAATATGACCCGTTTGCGGGATTTAGAGAATTCTGTAGAAAAATAGGTGCTCAGCTGATTATGCTGAGAGGTTAGTTACAGCCACTGAGGTGACACCTCTCAACTGAGCGACCAGTTCTTTGTAATGACCCTCCGGTCCGGCTATCAGTCAAAAGTTTATGGGTTTTTTTATATACTTCCATAAATTTCTGGGAAATGTTCATGGCGGTTTCCAGTGGAAAATGGAAAACTAGACGAAAATATGTTGGATGTGAACCGACGGCTTATATCTGAAGTGTGAATACGTCAGTTGAGCAGGTCTTAACCCTAATATGAGTGAACTGATTGCAGATTCTTGCCGAATTGTGTTTGCTGGGCGTGGATCTAAATAACCTGAGGCTAAATCCCTTCTGAAAGCGGGTTCAATTTCGTCCGTATCTGTGGTCATCCGATTTGTTTTGAACATTTTCAGTCAGTTTAATCAACCTTGCTTCAACACAAACAAATAGACGAGCTTTAAAACATGAAAGTCAAATCTGATGCGGCACTGTCTAAATGGCCACCGCTTTATGCAGAATATGTGCACACACATGTTTACGCATGTTCATACAGGGACGAACGTTCAGCGAACTGGAAACGCGTCACATTGTAATCTTCCGATTTCTTGATTTACAATCGTCCATCGTTTACATTTACTCGTCCAGGTGAAACTAAAAACGATTTTTAACATCATACCGCGGCTAAATGCCTAACACCAGATGAACCTTGGTTATTCTTTTACAATTATAGAATAATGGTGTTGTGCCACGTGTTCGTGCAAAGCTGTTTCAAATCTTCGGCGAGAGCTACACACAACCAACTTAAAGGTCACGCTACCGACACAATACTAGACAAACTTGCTCATTACTACTTCAGTGTTCGGGATTTTTGTTTTTTTCTTGAGATCCCCGAAGGAGTACGCAGCTAAAAACGTAAACAAACAATCTGACGTTCACTCAAATGCGTCAACACGACACCTGGAGCCCGATTGTTTTGTTTAACTCCAAAACATACCAAACCAATTAAGCTAGTATTGATTGTTATATGACAAAGAATTCGCGTACAATAGTATGTGGTATGTAACATAAAGAGAACCTTAATATATAGACAAGCACTGAAGTATCGCCCGATGCACGTACGCATTTCAGATTGACTGACTGAAAAAGATAAAACGAAGTGATCGTGCAAGCTGAACTACAAAGGCTGAACACCACAACAAATCAAATAGCAAATAAATTTGCCCAACGGTCATCATACTCACGTGCTAGTGTGAGATTTTAAGGATACACTAGGAGTCATGAGTGCAAAAAAATTACCCTAAAACGGTTGAAAGTGCGTTTCCATTCAGAAGCTCTAACAATTAGGTGAAATCAGAAGAACATCATTGCTTCTATCGATATTTTGCAATGTTGTGACCTACTTTTTTTCTTCTGGCCTGACGAGCTTTTGAACGCTCAACATCTAACGTGCTTTACTTGCAACAACAACGCTAACTTGAGATAGTCAACTGAAGTGAGGTTCAGGCACGTGACCTGCAGAGGACTTGGAAACTCCGCATAGAACAAACCACTGAAAACTAGCTGGAATGTATGCAACGACACTGAAGCAACTGGGTGTCAGAAGAAGTAGTATTTTATCCGGCTCGAATTTCAGCTCTTACCGCTAAATCAAGCGATTTTTCCATGCTTTGACAGTGAGCTCGGAGAGAGTACATGTCATGCTGTTCGGCTATAATTGGGATCAGCTCCGTTTGTTGAGGATAATAGCAAAACTTTTGGGATACCATAGGGATAGCTCCAGGGTATATTCGGCCCCGAATTGACATGGTTCGCAAATGGAAAGTTTATCCACGGTAACGGCGAAAGGAGTAACTATTAGGTAATATGTTTGGAACAACTATGAATCATCCGTCAAGCAAAAGTTTGGAACCCCAGACCGGTCCAGCCTCAGTAACAAATGGAGTCAACCATGAACCTCCGACACAACAGGAGATCTCCGCGATTTTCTGGCAGTTGGGAAAAAGGGAATATCCTCTGACTTCTAGGAACCCTGCATTTAAAAACTCAATTAATCTACGTTAGGTGGCTCGATTTATACATTATTGTGCATACCAAAATGGTTTTGGACAGCAGACTCACAGTTGAATCTTTGTTTTTATGGTGTTCTTACTCAAGTAGCCGTGCTGCACCAGGGCATTTCATCGAGATTTTTCAGTACATTGCCCGGACGTAACACACCACTCGAAGGTTTGCTGCAAACTGTTCGACAACCCAAGATCAGGAACTGCCCGTGTCAAATCACCAAGCTGGTCGCCAGCTGTCATTGAATTTTTGGCAAGGTGCATTACACCTTACACAATTTTTCTTCCAAACTGAAAAATTCAACAACCGTTCCAAAGGTTTGAGAATCCTAAATATTGTTAACCATCCTAGACACAGGCGATGTAACTTTCAGTGGTAACTATCGCGTAATCACCCAGGTTGACGTCACTACCGACATTTTCGTCCCTTCCAGTTCCAAAGATTTCCTGACTGGGCTTGCACGAAAGGGGTGAAACCAGAAAACTTTCACTCCTGAAAGAATCTTTGTGGACTACAAGACCTCATTTCGAGGTACACAAAAATATTGCCCCATGTTCATCAGCCTATCACAGTAGGCACAATTGACTTTCGAGCCGCGTTTGCCTCAGTTAACAGCGGATGACGAAGCGTTGTGGCATGATGAATGTTTTGCCATACATGTAAGGTAACCAGAACGTTAGCGGTCATCCAAGGTTTCGGCATGCGTTCTACAACTTCAGAGTTCAAAATTTTAATTTAAGGTTTCCAATCTCATAGTCTTTTCTGGAACTCACGAATAACCAGCGTGATGTCATTGATCAGTTCGCTAGACCGGCAGTTGCATAAGACATGACCGTATTCTACTATTCTATTCTGGCGTTTGAACCGAAATTGACTGAGACTATAGAGTGGTTTAACTAAAGAAATGGCAAGAGCCGTCTTACTCTGTGTTTGTAAGGCCTGGCTCCTCCAAACCAATGAGGCTCGGGCGCCATTTAGTTCGTGTTAAACGGTCTCTCCATGGCGTGGCAAGTGTTATCTGTCTGCAGTAAATTCATTGTGAAGTGGTGTGCAAGAGTTTTGTTGGTAAAAAAATCCGATTTCTTATAGCAGCAGAACAAAATTACAATTTGCAGGCGGTTGTGGCACGTAATACGTACATCCAGCGGCGGTCTTCCGAAGAAAGCGTGGTTTTATTTCTCAAATGATTGCTGACAATAGGTTGCTGAACAAACTTTCATTCTTGACACAAAGTCCTATGAAGCCCAGTGAATAAGCTGTCAGTTTAACCGAGTTTTAGGACAGATTCAGAATTGTGTAGTCTTTTATAACTATCCTACCAAATTAGTGCTGAATGTTGTCACTAAATGTCTTGCTGGATGCTATGAACGTCGCAGAAAAAGCCTGGCTTACAATGTGAAACCCGCATTGTATTATGCTAAATGTGCAGTATAACTATTTCACAAGAAATCTCCTTGGAAGTTGTAGTAATTGACTTCAGCGCCTAGCTCGGTATAGCCAAACGAAATAGAAATTCAGAATTCAGAATTTTTCAATGTGCATACTACAAATGTGTAGCATTTTTCATGCGTTTCCCGACCGCCTGCCTGGGGAATTTTTGTAGGACGTAGTTATTGCTTGGTTCGTATTCTCCAATAAAAGACATTCGCTATTTGTGGAGGTAAGTCTTCCGGACACGAACAAATTATCGACCATTCGGACGGCAGACAAGATACAGAACAGCTTCCACTAAAAAACAGAGATTATATCGTCAATTGAAGTAAGCATCCAACAGCTATAATAAACGCTTCTAAAAGAAATCATGCGTTTCACTCCCACTCACAGATTCAATACTCAAGCCTAACTCAGAAGGACTTTAGGATTTCAGGCGCAATACTTTTTTCTCTGAAGCGCCCACAGAAATGAAACGCAACTTACCAGATTTATTGTGGATATCCATTTGGTGAAACTGATTGCAGCATTGTGCATGTAATAATTGACCGAAAGCATATAGATATCGAGAAGCGAAATGAGCAAAAGTTGTCCATTTTGTTATCCAATGTTAGTTGTTCCAAAGCAACTCTGGTTTTTGTTTTCCTATTCATCTTGTTTGCGCTACTGATATACCCATCCCCTTCCAACAAAGGTGCATTTCTGGCGTTCAGCTACATATGGCAGGTCTATGCCAAGAGCGATACTATTTTCATCCACAAACCATCGTCTCATGAAGTGTTTTTTAAACTCCAAAATATGAAACAACCATACATTGCGCTAATCAAGCAGAGCATATCAAGGCTAAGTATTCATTTTTTCATATCCATTCCTCGAAGGGGATGTAAACCAAGTATAGTTTCAAAACTCTTTACGAGGCAACTACATAAAACCAGGTGTGCGTGAAAAGCAACATTATCCAAGACGCCATCATTCGGCTTACCAAAATGGGTTATAATACCTAAAATATCACACAATGTTTGTCTAATCGTTAACAGTGTGGTCCATTTCGGCCCTGTCTGACTAAAACTAGTACACGAACAACCCTACAGATTCACCTGCAAATTTGCGGTAACAATCAGACTCCAACCAGGCTCTGAACATTGGTGTTTGAATGAGTGACTGAGGTTGTAAATGTTCCACCATCAGTTGAAGTGACATAATCAGCGACCCCTCGTGAAGTGGGTCGGCCCTGTGCAAACCTACCAGATTGATAGTGAAATGTTCGCATTAGCACTGTTAAACCTAGTGAACGTTTGGATCATGGACTTAAAAGGCTGAAACATCACCATTCACTCCTCTATAGGGCGAACTTTCCATTGTACGTCTGGAGAGGCGTGGTATAGACGGACATGTATGGACAGCGTGTTGATGCAGTTTAATTAAATACTTTCAATCATAATGCTTTGATCGCTCGGTCGCTTGAGTTTGTCAGCTATTCAATCACATGCATACAACATTCAGGTATTTGTTCACCAATTGACGGGTAATGAAAAGTTATTAACCTATATTCCAGGGAAAGATGCGGATGATTGGAGCACTAACACCGAATCGCAAAAGAGTACGCAGTCGGTTGAGTAATGAAGGTCACCTGAACTTCGCGTCTTTTGAATCGTAACTTTTTCGGTCCTAATTTGTCTTAGAACCGTCCGACTAATCAACTTCTCAATAGAACCATTGAGAGCAGCATTATTTCAAAATACTTAGGTGAAAATGAGATAACCTTTATCAGCCAACTTCTCAGCATACTGGGCAACGCTTCCTGAATCAAGTAACTCCAAAGTAAGATGGGCAACGTTTTACAGCTGTGCACTTGCCCGTTTGAGTCCAAATATTGTAGCGCTTCAGAGAGATTCGCCATACTATGCTCGAAAGGGGGCGCCTGCCGAATAAGTGTTGTTCCATACTTCCTGTAAAACAGCGAGTGAAACAGAGAATAGTCTTGTGCGTGAGCGACCTCAAAGTCATGCAAGCTGCCATGTGATCATACCAGTTTATTATTAGATGGTATAGCTGTGACGAGTGACGACGTATTCAAAATAAAGAACAAATTCCAATTCCGTCAACAACTATAAATATTGATATACAAGGAACTAAGTTGAATGAAGACGAACGCGCAATTCTACATTTAAATGCAAAAATGCGTTTCCGCGAAATAATCAAAGTATTGCTGGTTTATGATATTGTGACTACAGGCAAGTTTGAAATAAATTCGCGTTCATCACATATCTTAGCCGAAGCAATGAGATGCTATGTCTGCTCCAATTGCCCAGTTCCATTTAAAGCCCAAGTTGGTGTTCTTATTCAACACGGATGTGAACAATGTATGGTAAGTCACTGTTTCATCCCTGTCACTGTTCATCAGTCTCTCAGTAGGGATTAGTCCGTCAATCCTCAGAGTTGTTGTGCTTTGTCTCAAAAATCCATTTTGAACCCCAATGATTAGGCAGACTACTGCTGTGGTCCGCCTTGTGTTTGAGCGTACAGTAGTTTGCGTTGGAAGCCAAACAGTGATTTTTTCGGCCCTACGTTGGCTATGTGAAAGCACCTTTGACATGCAACTTTGACACCTTTGACGTGCAAGTTGAACATTGTGACATTGTTTTACGGTCACCAGTTTGCAGGTCGAGCTGTTTGGAGAACACAGAACATGGTTGCGTCAATAAAATGTCTGACTGCTCATAGTCGTCTAGCACGCACTTGTGATATAAACGTTAGACCAAACTGGATGTCCATTTGACTTATGACATTGCTCGAACGGGCTAATTTAATCCCGCTTCTGATGGCCCGGTGAGTGCCTCTCGAATCATCTGAATACTGAGAGTGTATGAACCAAATTGCAATAAGACACCTCAAATGACTGGAACATCACTGTCGGTACGAACGAATAAACTTCGTAAATAATCGCTCACAAGCTAACAGCTATATGGACACCCCAGTTCTATCTCCTAAAGAGATGTCGCTGTATAGGAACTCGTCTTAGTTTTCTCAGTTGTTGCACCTACGTGGTCGTATGCCCTTTCATACATCTAATCACTACATGATGAAAATTCACTTCCTTCGCGCCTGGTACTGATCTGTTTACAAACAATTGTGACCTAGCACGTTTCTCGTTCAGGCGTTTATGATAACGTGGCACGCACGCAAAACTAGTCGGGGCTATTCATCGTCGTGATTGAACTCCCTAAGCTGTTTTCGGCAGTGTTGGGGACATACTTGTAATTCCCTCATTCACGTTTGGACGGCCCTCTGTTTTGTCCGGCACGATAGTACCGTTTAGTTAGCATCGACTGGTACGCGACAAACTACAGTTTCTCCTCTATTAGGTTCCCAAGTCAAATGTTTCATCCAGTGATGACTGGTGAAACAAACGATAGCGAGAACTGCGGAAGGCCAATCAACAATGTCTTCGGAAACAAGTCCGGTACCGAAGCGCTCTCTCAGAAGTCGGACAAATTTATCACACCGCCGAAATGAGCAGAATTTCGCTGCGCTCAAACTCGATAATTTGATTTGTGCTGCTTTGTGAATGTCCGGGGTACAACTCCGAGAATACAATTCAGTCATGTTAAACAAACAGGCGATTTTCTACAGAACAAGGGTGTAGATGCCAATCTTGAAGTTTCGGGAATGAATCGAAAAATGAGTACTCATGATTTGTTCAGCTGTGCCAATCCTCCCATGAACTGGAACCGTATTATCTTTATTGCAGCCCAGACTTATACTAAACGACCATAGGAGAAAATAGCAAGACTAACGATTTTGAGAACTGTTCACCAAACTTCAGCGCATGAATAAAGCATAAGCTAATTCAGGAAATTAAAACAACCTGGCTCACATCTTATCTAATGCGTACCTTCCATTTCTACGGAGCTCTCAAAAGCAGAATATACCCTTAAGGCTCTTACCAACTTCGTTCGATCTATCAAGATGGGAAATTGCAATGTGGGCAATTCAGGATCGAATTCTGATAATGATTGAACTTGCAATGCGGTTTAGCAATTTTATCAAACATTTTCTTCATACGTCAAATTCGCCACCATGTAACTCTAAACGTAAAATCACACATGTAATTCAATTGCTGTTTCTCTCACAGCACGTGCACGTCTATGATGGGGCAAATTTGGAAACGACGCATCGAGTGTGCGAAAAATGTCCGGCAGTAAAAGAAGAACGCAAACACGGAAAGTTGCTTAAGTACACTTGTTGTGACGAGGACTTGTGTACAGAACCCTGGTCAACGGTCATATCTGGCCGAAAACCCTTCTCGACCACCTTTTTATCAAATTCACTATAGAAACTCTGAAAATCTTTGTCGAAGTTTGAAATCTCATCAGATCTTTCTTATTGTTGTGTGATACTCTCACCGGTTTGTCTGTTTTTCCTTTTTTTCATTCTTGTTTTTTTTCACTTTTCAATCACTGTCTATGCTTTCTTTTATTTTCAACCCGGATGTGGGTTTTTCTTTTTCCTAATATACTTTTGTATCCACAGTTTCATGTCTGTTCTCTTGCTTCGTTGTTTCCAGTTTTGCCTCTGCTCGACTGCTTATTCTTTCATCTTCAACTTCCTTTTTCCCGATAGAACGCACCTTGGGAAGTCATCTGTGTAGGGGAGGCAGTGGAGTCTAACCAGGAACCTATCCTGGAGATATATATCATCAATAATTTTATTGTGTTACCCACTTTGTTGACAATTTTTCCGTTGACTTTGCATTACCCTCGATGATTTTATTAGCCTCTCCAAAAGGTAACGTTTCATGTGATAGTGTCACAGCTTCGGTCAGTTCAACCGTTTTTTTGTCCCTTGATATAATATGATACAATGTGGCAGCACTTGATTTGAAATACCTGGAGTCGATCGTGAACCACGTCCGTCGTGCAGGAATGCATATCGTCGTAATAAAGTATTCAACCATTTTATATCAAATCATTCCGAAATGAATCAATGGGCATTGAATAAAATTACGCGTTGGAAATCTAATTTTCTCCACTTTATCACCACCATATCATCCCTGTTTAACTTCCAAGGTATATATTGCGCACGACGATAACATAGGGACAAATAGGTTGCAGAAGAAAAGAAAAGAATGTTGGCACTTCACGAAAACACACTTAAAATCCGCTTAGGTGGTTTTATGGAACAAGTTGGTTTTAAACAACCTTTTGCATTTCCTAAACAGACATAGGTCGCTTTACAAATAAGTAAGTTTGAAATATCCATAAGGGGCACTCAGATTAATAAAAACCTGTAAACGATCGAGACAAACTTCACACAATCACTGTGGGTTGTTTACAGGGCACTGGCTGCTTCTTAGTCGAAGCTGTCAGGTTCTACCTCCTGATCATGTGTTCTGAACAAATGCAACTAGATATATGAAATGTGATAGTTATTTCCAAAAGGAAACATGTGTCATCTATTGCTATATGAATTTGTACGCCCTCGTTTGGTATCTCAGTGAATCTCTAGTTCACTAGTTTCCAGAAAAAACTGAACAGTTACCGGAATATAACTAACGTTATCAGAAAAAATTTGACATCATACCAGAATTGTCTCTTTTGGATTGTTAGCCGCTCATTCATACTCAAATATGGACTTACGTGTACACATGAACTTTCAACTCCAGTCGAGATTTCTATTATTTCAAGCAGAGCAGCCGAGTGACCGAAATTGTGCTGTGATATTATCCGATAAGATTTCCTGGCGTGAAGTCCTAGTTTGCGGACGGACTCCAATGTCATTTCATTTATCCAGTTCTTCTTTAGTCATCCTGATACCCGAACGCATCTTTTTAATGTTCTGATCGCGTGAATCAGTAGACCAGTTCATAAAATCCGAGGCATTCGTTTTGGTTCATAGTCGTTCGGTCTTAACTCGGACCAATGCTTTTACTGCGTGCTTTTCGGCACACGCAGTTTGAATGGCAGACGTATGCTCAATTCAGCTCAAGCTCTCAGTACCAGAGTATTGCCTGATGTAGCGCCAACCTTACCAACGATGCGACCAGGACGTATTACCCTTTATAACAGGCTGTAATTATACTCGCAAGAAAATTAAAGCTGCTCTCGTTTCTGGATACTAATCTTAACATGAATGAAGTAAGTAGCCTTGAAGTCACTGATAAACTATGTCTTCGAGTTAATGAAGTTGCTCATGACGCATGAGACACATTGATAAACCCAGTAATTTTACCAGCATGGTCTCCCAACATAATCTTCCAGCATATTGAGTATTATACCCTACCATTAAGTTTTTCCAGCGAAGCAGAACGTTTCATATTCTAGAAACAAGGACGATAAATCACCGATAAGCAGTCGTCTTTGATAGGTATACAGTTGCACCAAACGGCAGGTCAGCTTCCACTAGCTTGTATGAAGGGTTTAGCTCCTTCGCAACGGTAAACCATGGTTGACTCCTGAACAAAAAAATAACGGGAGTGTCTTGGCTGCTTTCAGCATTTCAGCCAATACCAACCACGAACATTCGTCTATTCAAGTAAATGTGTGTAGGATAGTGCTCGCAAAGTCAGCAAACGTTAAAGTATTACATAGTCTTAACAAATACCTCTGGATTATGTCAGAATAATGAGGTTTCTTTAAGGTAAACGAGGTTGTTTACTAGCGAACATTTTCCAGCAAGAATGTGAGAAGTGCAATGTCAAGGACGTATATTCTGCAAACCCACTTTCATTCCGTAACTGAGGTCAGTCTATGCCAAAACAAAGCACTGTACAGAAGTTTACAATATTTTTGGAGTAACCAAAAATCCCCATTCCAATAACCTACAAAAAGCGGTTGAAGAATAGGACTTTTGGCTGAGGGTGGCTAATCGACAGTGGGATTAGCCCACATTTAGACATGATATAGCGCCTCCCATTTTTCATTAATCACATTCATATGACAGGGTGATGTGATCACATGTGGCTTGGCTCCTCGTGACGATGACCACATAGCTTCTTACTTAGGCCAAATCAGAAGGATTTTGCTTGATGGAAGGTTGATACAAAATTGATACGCCTACTATCAAGCTCTACGTGTAGATTGACCATGCTTGTGTCAGTTACCTCTCGTGGATTTATCATGGAATCTCAAGTCTCAGTAGAGGAAAGCACACGAATAAGAGCTTGGCACATCAGTCAGGTAGCCCGATTACCTTGCTGGAATACCAGAGGAGTGTAGGGCAACCAAGTGATTCTGAGGAGGCCTATTTGATGCCACTCTGAAATAACGTCGTCCATAGACAACGTAGTGATAAAAAGAGTAGAATGGTGCACAACCAAGACGACGTTTGAAAGACTTGATAATTGTGTCAATTGAACTGTCATCTATTTGCTTTGATGAGGAAAGGCTCCATCCCATATACGACGACACTTGCTCAGTGGTGACAACTCGTCTGACGTGATTCGGTCAGCAGGGCTTTTAGGGGAACTAGCCAGGTATAAGAAATTTTGAGGATAGGACGTAACAGCTTTGAGCAAACCCCAAGCAGTAGCTTCAACAAAACGGAGATGGCGCTCCAAAGTATTCGAGGCGCAGAGTGTGTTAGGGTATAAATTGATGGATAATCGTCAGAGAATAAACAGACCAAATATACCGATACTCCAACGCGTCAACTGGTCAGAATGTAGACAATTGAATTAATGAGTCATGTGGTATTTATATTGGACATTAGATCATTAGAACATTAGAGCATACGACCATCTTATCACATTTGCAGAGAATTAGTAGCAATAAAACTGATTCCCAATCCAGGCGGTGTGAGCACCTGCGCCCTGAGTCATAATACTGCTCAAGAACTTGTACTACAGTAGCGTTGCTTCGTTTTCCTCTTGGACTAACATTCCATGTTTTGTTTGATGGCCATTTTCTTCTCAACTCAATGACAACCCGTGGCTTTATCTAAGCTAAGAGCTTCAGTTAATCACCTGACATAGTTACAAACACGGCCAAACTTTCTTGCATGTGTTCAGACTGAGAATCCTTTCATTTTTTTAAATGTGATGCTAAATTTGTTGTTCTCCAGTGGATTTGCTCTTTCACGGTTTTATTGGCTGGCTTATACAGAGAAGAATTACTGCCTCTTGTTAGACCAGGGAAAGGGGTGCCTAATCTCAGTGGGGCCTCCTGAAATATCTTAGCCAGAAACGCTGTGACGCCCGTAATGACTTTGCCCTTTCTATCCAACGCTACGTCGGCAAGTGATAGGTTATTTAATTCGAACATAAGTCCTCCATTAATCCATTTTGGATTTGTAAGCGAAAAGAAAGAAAAAAAGAAAAGCAGAAAGATTTTTTCACAAATCCTCTATCACATTGGCCTCTTTGGTGAAAATACATCAGGAGTTGTGGCTTGTGATTCAAGAACAACTCTTTACCAAACTAAACAACCCGGATATATCTTTTCCGAGCTTTTTTTGCTGCTGGATATTTTATTTCAATAACTATTGTATCTGTGTGAAATTTACTAAATTTATTTTACCGCGGTTTCTTCATGGTTTGGAAGGGCGTACTGAAGTCTTTGCGCTCCCCAGACATGGATATGGGGGACAAAATTCTTTGTGTGGAACGCACTGGCCAACATAACCGACGCTGAGCCTTCCGAAATATTGATAAAGTCCCCGTGGTTTCTCGAAGGCAAGCTGAATTTTCGTGTGTAATTAAGGCATTTTCTATGGGCGAACGTGCGCTGAAATGCGCGGTCGTGTAATCCTTCTTTGACTCTTTCAAGCATCCACGGAAATCACCCAGTTATCTGCTTATATAGAAAGTTGCACTCCAAAGAAACAAGCATCATGTCTTTCTAAGGCATGAGTGACCGCATGACCATAACAGTAATACAACCCCGACAGTAAACGTCGTCAAGTGGACAGACAAATGATTATGCATGTCACATTCACCTAAGCTGGATAAAGACTACGATACTTACGGAGGAAGATACGGTTTTAGCAACCAAAACTGAAAGGCAGCATAAACAGTGAATTCAGTGTTCCATTCGCAGCAGAAAACTGTGAAATCAGAAGGTAAATAGTGTGAGTGGAGTACGTTTTGGGTCTTTTTCTACTACCATTCGCGTATTCAAATGTGTGTATGACCAAATATATGCCCTGTTAGATATAAAGATATTTGGTAAGATCCTCTATAATTCTTGTACAGTTCTCACCCTCTGAGTCCCAAAAACAAGAAGCAGCAAAACCTTCCCCCAGATTTTTCAATTACTCCACAATTACTGTCACTTAATTTCAAGTATAAAACAACATTCATCGACCAGTTGGTGAACGTGTTAGCATGTTTTCCGTTAAAAATATTGTGAGGCGATAACAGCGATTGTTTCAATTTAGACAGGTTCGAAAATCGTAAGCTCATGGACAGGCCCATGACATGAGCCGGTAATATCTGCAAAAGGATGAATTGATTCCTGGATCATTTTGCATGGAATACTGATCATCAACAAGAACTGATTGTTTGATTCACAGACCGGCAAATGACCTTACAGCTAGACTTACTTGAGATCAAATTCGAGAGACTTATACCAGAGGATATTCTGCAGCACCAGGTATATGCAACCTCTTTTCTTTGGAAAGGAGAACAGTTTTGACCACTTGATGCAGATTCCATCCAAGTTTATTTTTCAACGCCCCACAACCACGTCCCACACCTCCAGTTCTTTTGCTCAGCACTTCAATCAAGCGATCCGCCTTTTCCTTACTGCATCAAATATTCGTAAGTTCTGTGTCTTGCATACCCTAACTTACTTCACCTGATAAGATGATTTACCTATGGCATTTGCGACCATTCGTTTTGGGGATGTTTAATGACAATCTATTACTGCGTTTTTTTCTAAAAATGCGATTTCTCAACACTTAACAACCTACTTAGCTGGAAACCGATATCCCCTTTCATTCAACCCCCGCTCACAGAGTCATTTTTTACATAATATACTGGGGTCCCCTATGTGGAGTTTATTTTGTCCCGATAATCCATTTAGAGATCAGAGAAATATTTCTCCTTTCTGAACTTCATTCGTTACCAGTGGATAGCGGCGCTAAAAACCAACCAGGAAAACGTAGGCGGCAAGCGAGAAAGTGTACGAGTTATATGGAATTTACGGTTATTCACTAAAAATTTTACAGATGAGTATTATATGTTGCTTCACTGATTCATTAAAATGATATCAATATCACACTTCTCGTCATTTTGTTACCCCTTAGTCCAGTGAAAACATAAACATGCTCGAGCACTACCACGTGTAAATAAACGGAACGAATCATGCAAAATGTGATGCCCGGTGTCACTTTTCATGAGGAGAATGAGACGGAAACTCGATCCAACCAATCATAGGTAAAATACAGTTGGTGAAGGAAAGTCTGTCTTTGAAGTTTTTTCAACCCTTCGTTGTCCTTTTTGTTGTTCTGGAGGTGTCATATGCTGACGCATCCAATTACATCTCCATGGTTAATTTATGTTTGGTGAATAAAACCTACTTAACCTATGTCAGCCAAACATTTGCAATTTTGGGCTATATTGTCTCTCCTAATGTCACAACCCATTCGATTTTCTGCTTTTTATCTGTGTTGTATTTGCACACAATCCAACACCAGTTCAAACTTGTTTCAGAAGTTTCTTTCGCTAGTTCGTTCATTCATTTACGTAAATTAGCTTATCCTTGAATCCAGTACTTGCGATCATTGCTCATTGCAGTGATTCCCGATTCTGTCGATTTATCCAGACTACTCACGCGTCCTACAACAAAGATATCTTGCTTAATAGCTGGCACATATTACGACATTTAGTCTAAGCACAAGGATTCACATATTCACTACTAAACTATTCCTCTCCGATTAGGCCCTGTTTTCTCAAGAAATACTCAAAAACGTTCAATTGTGACGCGATTCCGTTGATACCACTTGATGGTGAGTCGCTCTTGTACACTGCTGGCACACTAATGTGCTTGTATAATAATGCATAGTAACTCATGGAAGTTCGGATTTTATTCACACCGTACCGTACGGAACCAAATAAATAGTCATACAAAGGAACTCCATGAGCTACAAAGCGTCACATGCGGAGATCACCGAGAAATGAGAGGAGAATGAGGAGAATAAACTTTGAAGAGGATGGGAAATATTGGTTTCTCTCGGTGTCAGTTCACTTTTCACAGTTCAAAACCTGGACTCCACAAGATGACTGACGCTGAGCTACCTGACACAGTGAACCAGACGGATCCGCAAGACAACAAGGCCTCTGGAACTTGCTAGGATTTTTCCCGACCGCATGGTTTGTGTTCAACGAGAAGCACTATGAACAACCACGAAGAACACCGATGAGATTTCCGATTTGTGGATTTACTGCAGTAATTGTAATGCAAATAATTGAACTTAATGAACCAGCGTACATAAACACTAAGACAAAGATCCGCTATGTGGAAGATACTTGTGTCATCCTTAAAACGAATGAACTACAACAAACAAGTCCACTGAAAAACAATATTTGATGGTATGCAAATAACAATGAAAGGAGTAACCGATGGTTAGCTGACATTCTCCGTCCTTCTCATCAATAGATTGCTAAACGGCAAACCACGAACAAGGGTCTACACGAAGGCAATTTAAACAGACTTGCATATGAGCTACTAACGTAATCATCCAAAAATTCACAATTAAAGCTGAGGTCGAGCCCCCTTTTAAGCGACTTGGGACGCAATTCTACACAACGGAGTCCAGGACAAAGAAGCGAAACGATTGTACGAAGCTTTTTAAAGAAATAGATACCCCAGACGCACATTTATGTGTGTATGTAAGCAGTTAATTTCGCCATCCAGTGACAGAATGTACCGGTTTTGAGATCCGAATATTTATGCCACTAACATTTTTCGGAGATAAAATTTCTGCCACAAGAAAAACAACAATCTGACAGCACAGCATAATTTACGCTCATATTTTTGGATGACCGCAAAAGTCCTGCATGAAAAGCATAATGCTTGTGAACAAACATATCTCTTGTAGTGAGAATAGCAAGATTCGTAGATGAACGAACTGTCATAGAAAGTTGTAGAGCAGTAGGAGCGTCCTGGAAGCTGTTTTTGGGACGTTCGTGCAGTTTGACGTAAATAGTGTGTCTTTCTATGCTCACCTCTGGCAGCTTGTTTGCGAGCAGAATTACGTGTTCAGCGTTTGCTGTCAAATGATGTTCTGACGTCGCTGGCTCACCCACCAGCACAGCAGTTGGTCATTCATCATCCGTGAGAGATTTGTGATGGTTTTCTAGAGATAACGGAAAGTGTGGCGCGCGTTGTGGCACATCAGTGCGTCTACTTGATACAAACATCAGCTTGAAAGAAAACTGATTTGTTCCGACGTAATTTTGAAAACAATTCCTCAGTTACATGAGGACTGGAAACAAACGCCGCGGTATTTCAAAATGAACAACAGCTAGTCATTCACCCCGTTGCACATTCAGTATGAATTGGCTGTAATAATGATCTGCGAGATTTGTAGCTTGTGAGACAAGAACACAACACATATTACTTTGCCGAAAACTGTTTGCAAACCAACGACCAGTTTCACTCTCCTCGTGACTCATCGGAGTGCTACAGTCTTAGAGCTTCAAGCCACATTCTGTTCCGCTTGAAAACCAGATTGAATATAATTGGTGGTGTGAACTCATTTGAAAATTAACTTGGTCTTAACGGGAGGACCACCTGAATCCCAGGTGAAGCTCTTTTGGGATTTCCGTTTTCTAGTAACGCTCAGAATGAGGCTGTCGGATTGAAGATCGTTTCGCCCCAAGCCCTTAATCACAGGTGAGGAAGGGTTAGGGCTTTAACTTGGAGCTTCAAATGTCAGTGGCGATAATACTGGAAGAACATAACGCAACATGACTAGGAGCATACCGGAGGGTGCAGTTTGTGCCCTGGTGCATTTAGCTCTCAATAGTTGGAGTTCAAACTGTAATCCTGATCCATCATTCGTCAGGCGCTTACTGCCAAGGTGTCACCAGGATGGCCCAAGACATCGCTCCAAGTGCTTGTTTGATTCCGGCAACGGAAGATTAAGCCGATCGGCAAGATTAATTAGTCTGCTTTCCCTTAGACAAAATTTGAAAACACGACACTTACATTTCAGGTTTGTTAGGTGTTTACAAACAATATACCTCCCTGGCCATGCAGGCGTTTAAACCTGGATATATGGCGCGCAATTTGAACATTGTTACATGGTTTTACGGCCACCATGTTGCAGTTCGAGCTGTTTGAAGAACACAGAACATGGTTGCGCCAAAAAATTATCTGACTGCTCATAGTCGTGTAGCACGTGCTGGTTCTATTCAGAGTCTGTCTACAAAAAGCCCACACGGACGGAACAATACACAAACGTCCTGAGTTTCGTGCCACTGAGGCGAAACAAACCCTGATTCACAGTTTAGCGGACCGAGCGAAACGTATTTACTCTGTTGATACACTGGACTCTGAACTGCACCACTTTGCTAACGTGCTAACTGCTAACATTGCTAACGGACCTAGTCAACCTCCACTTGTTTGAATCCCTACAACGCACGTTTCCGGGTGGAACTCTGCGGCCTTGGTTTACAACCAACCCGTTCCTCAATTTGAACCTCAAAGACAAGATGCCAGTTCTCACTGAGAATATGGTTGTGTATTCTTTATCCTGCTGTTGTTCAGCGGAGTACGTTGGGCGAACCACACGGCAAGTTTCTAAGAGAATACGCAAGCACCTATCTTACCGGAATATAATTAGCATTCAACAGTTCAACCAGAAGCTCAATTGCATCCCAACTAATTGACACTGGGCACGTTGTCTCTCCAAATGAGTTATTCCATATCATTTACCGTGTACCAAATAGACTGGCAGTATCTATCCAAAGGGGCTACTTCACTACAGCCGAGGCAGTCGCTATACGCCCGCGAAACCCGGTACTGTGCTGTCAAAAACGTTTTGTACGAACGCTGAGCCTGCCTTAGTCGTGTGGCACGAACCAAACGGCCAAGCAACTCAATGGCCCTCTAGACTGTTTCACAGCCTCCAACTACATGCGACATGTGGGTAGCGGGTGCAGACAACGAATCGTTCGCGTCTCCACGTTTGCATTTAACTAACCAAACTTCGAAGCGTATTTTCCTTTTGGTTCCTATTTTAACCAGTAGATATGTAAAGACCTGGTAACGGCTTCCAAAAACATTAGTGTTCATCACTGTTATCCTTATTCAGACCATGGGGATATTTAGGCAATTGGTAGCTACCTACTTATTTTGAGATTAATAGTTGGTTATGGGGATATTTAGGTAATTGATATCAACCTACTTATTTTGAGATTAATAGTTGGTAAAAGACCAGTATGCTCCTTATACATGCTAGGACCACAATGTTCAAAGTTCTCTTTAAAATGTGCTTAAACATAAATGCAGCTTGTGGTATTGTTTGATTAAATAAGATTATTGAAACAGGGAGGTGATATGGAAGCCAGTTTGCCAACTGCATGTTGATTCCTTCCTTTCATTTTACTTGGGGATTTTTTATTTATATTTAATTTTATGTTTATATTTATATTCATTTATTTAGATTTCGATTCATTGCTGACCGTTTTTGCTTTATTTTTTCAGGATTTTATATAGGAGGACTGCTGGGAACGTTTCTCAATCTGGAAATGACAGTTCGTGTTGACCAGTTGAAAATTTTCTTGTGACATCCTGTAGCATATTCTACGCCTTCGTCAGAAGTCTTTCGCTCTAAATGCAGAAAAACAACGCCCTAATGCAGAAATTTGACGTATCACATAAAATGCATCGGTAAACAGGGTCCACCTTGATACCCATGAAATTACGATCAACCGAAAACGATCAGAGTTGTTGGGGATAGCAACAAGGTGGTGTAAATAGGTCTAAAAAACTTTGAACTGGCAATGTCGAAACTGACAAATTATTCCACTCCAGTTTAATAGGGGTTCACTTTTTTACCCGGCAAACGGCAACCTTTCATGAGTCCGAGATAAAATCGTCTCTTTAAAGAGATGGTGCTAAGTGTAATAAATGACTTCAAGATTGTTGTACGCTTACTAGCGTTCGTACAGACCACGAGAATATTGCTCTATCGATAAAAGCGAACGGAAAGTCTAACGGCTGCTCAATGCTGAACCAAGCATGCGACGAATCAAATCACGGTAAATGAGATGTGAACAGGGCACTGACTTTTCAGAATAGTGAATCCCACCTCCACAAAACAGAACATTAAATTCGAACCAAAACATCAGTCTCTCGAAGAAAAATGTCAACCGATTGAGAGAGAATTGCTATTATCTAGGCAATATGGCTAAAATGCAGCAATAATTTAGGACTTGTGAAAGCCTATCTTTACCCACAAAGGAAGCCCATTATTGAAGTGTTCTTGTCTTCGAAATAAGAACATCATTTTTGGCTGTAGTTCCAGGAGACCGGCACAACTATGAACTCAAAGATACCCCGGATTGTCAGAGTTTTATTGGCTTCAGTTTTTTACACGTTGGAGAGTGCGTTCGGCGCTAATGGTCTCTGCAAGATGAACCTCCCTGTTTTACTAAAGTGTTCTCATCTTCAAATTTGAGTACGCTCTAAAATGTGAATGTTTTGAGTTTAGGCACACTATTCACGAAATACTTCTGGTCATTGTTGGCAAATCCGATTGTTTAATTTACGGTAGTAAAAACTCTACTATCGGGCAGAAATATCTTGGAATTAGGAATTATTGTTCCAAGTTTACTTTATTGCATGAGTGCTTATTTTGTGCACTTGTCTCACGTTATTCAGATATCTTGTTGGCCGCTTACATCGCATGTGTTTTCGCGTACCACTATAATCGTACTGATTACAACAGAAGACGCACAACTGGCATTCAGCTATTAGGAAAGATGGCCATTGTAGGGAGCATGAAGGAATTTGAGGGGTGGTTACTTGGTTTAAACAAGCTTAGTGTTTTCAGCAAGGACCCCGCGAAATAAGGTATGCGCACTTTTGAACACAAGTAAAATATAGGATCGCGATATATACAGTGACCCACGTGACCGTGTGCCAGGAAACACTATGCATTTTTCTTCCCAGAATCTGCCACATTTCGCACATTTTGCTAGTCGACAACACACTCTAATAACGGTGTGGAACAGGAACTATTACTTCTCCAAATGCATTTTTAGCCTGTACGCTTTATTTGTTGGTTCTTACTCTTCAACCAGTATCACCTTACGCTTCATTTGGGTCCGCACATTTGAAGCCAGCTGCTTTAGCCATGCTGTGGAGACACCAGTGATCGCAGATTAGGAATGTTGATATTGTAGTGCAGGACGCCACTTACGGTTGTTATGTGCATATGGGATGTGGTTTCGGTGACTGTACACGAGAGGGAGCATGTAAAATTCTGCCCGTGGTGTTATAATGATAATTTGCTCAGCTGCAGTTTATTAAACGACTCATAGAATAACTGTCGAGCATTGTTAGAAGTATCCATGATTAACTCTTTGCCGCTGAAATTCAACGAGTCGTTGGAAGTGTTCGACACACTAATTATACAAGTATTTCCACGAGGCTCAATGGGTAGGCAAAATTCAACCAAACTGGCAGTATCAGAGATTTTACCGCGTGATTTGTATTCAGCCCGTAGCCAGATTTCTGTGGCACCATCAGATGCTGGATATATTTTAATATTGGAAAATTGGAACTGAGGCCGATCAAATCCCGCTTCACATAGAAGCGAAAAAACATATTATGAACGCGCTTAAAACTAATCCAGAACTTGCACCAGTTGAAAACCATGATTTGCAAGCTGCTGTGTAAGAGGCCCACGGGTTCCGTTTTGATATAATCTCTCTATCTGCCAACGTCCTTTGCACCAGATTATAGAGTATTTGTGCGGTTCTACTACTGCTTATACTTTTTTGGATAATTAATGGATCTGACGTTTCTATGCATGGAATACATGCGCTCTAAACTTGGGGATGGTGCGTATAAACTTATGATGTGACAGTCGTTCGGAGCCTTACTACTAGATGCATTTGCATGAGTGACTAAAAAAAAGAGACCCCTGGCCATATATCACTTAAAAATGCAGACGGGTATTCAAGTGATCTTTTGTTTATCCAGACTGTGAAATATGACAGCGTGCACTAATGTGCGAGCACTTTACATCAGATTTTCATGAGCTTTTGACGCGCAAATTAATAAGGTTCTAAGTGTTCTGAATTTTTTATCATCAGACGATGGCTTTAGGCCTTCTCAATATTTCTGTCCTGTGTTGTATGTCAAAGCACATGCAAATTTGCTGAAACCTACTTTGGCGAGACAAGAAAAACCTCATGGAAACGCGTTTTCGATCGCTTTGATAATTGACTAAGGTGACCAATCGACTGGCCAATATTCAACACGCCCCGGCCAAAAATTCGATCCCAAAACAGCTTGTTTAGAGCTCACAGGTCTAAATCCGGCTTTCTGACGTCTACTGCTGAGGTATGCCAAATTTCCATAGGAAGGAGAAGCTCTCTCACGATAAACGATATCCACACACTTCGTATTTTACAATAAATAAGACGTAGTTAGCCTGGCACAAGGCCGTCCGAAACACAGGGCAGTTTTGGCTCAGTCATATGGTGTGTAAAAGCAAACGAGAGGTGAACAATGCATGCTCTGGCAACAAAGTATGAAAACATTAACCAGCAAAATAACTCGGGCCGACAACTGCCGCCGTCCTGAATCGGGACCTCAGAACACACTCACCAATGGCTAATGGCGCAAGCAGAAATAGCCCAATCGCGCAGTCTTTGGAGCTCGTTCATCAAACTATCACTTTCATTGTACGGCCACTAAATTCCTAAACTAAATGAACATGCCATTGGTAGTGTTGAAATATTGGTAGCTCTGGGCAGTTTATTGGTTGTTGATCAGGTGGTTGTTGATCTGTTCGCGGAGCTTGGCAATTGACCTGCAAGTCAAAGTGTGGATACAGCCTCTCAGGATCTCAATAGCCAGGGCCGAATGCCTCACAGCTGCGTACCCGAAATTCCTACGTACAACGAGTTGGCCACACTATTCTTATGCGACCTGGGGATCCATGCACACAGAGAAGATAGCAAATGCCATCAAGTAAGTAACGCAAGCTTCGCCCAATCAGCACCTGCTGGTTAAATTCAAGGTGAAGACCTCTGCGGCAACAAGAATCGTGCAATGCCACCAAGACGAATAGTCATTGTTGGTGCCATCCAACGCCAAAGCGACACAAGAGGGTATGAGGAAAAATAGCCCAGCCAGTCGAAACGTGAGCAAAAGCCCAAGAAAAGAGCCCATGCGCGCTCATCATGAGTCATTGAAAAAAAAACATCGTCCAAAAGTTAAAACTGTGTAAGCTACAAATGGCAGTCGTCGAAATTTTCAACCGCGGGAGAAAAAACTAGATCCTTCGAGGTCAAAAGACCTGTGCAAACGGAAAGTAACGGGGGCTAACAAACCTAGAAATGAAGAATATTTCTTGGAAACACCAATGTAGCCAACAGACACACAGGTCGGAAATGTGGCTTTGGATCTTTGTCTCAAACTTGGCGTACAGCTATTAAGTCTGCTAACTTCTCTGGTAGCACAACTCTCGTCCCTCTACCTTCGTATGCACCAGAGGTAGTGAGAAATTGCTTATCTCCAAACCACCGCAGTCTTTTTGACAAACCTCGTCTTAGTAGACGGTCAGCTTGCCTAAAAAAACCCGTCCATACTCCATCCTATACAGACAAGTCCCACGTCAGAGGTTCCTAACGCGCAGATATAAATAGAGTGCTACTCAATTTTTCGAGCGCGATCAAAAAGCTGGAGGGCGGGTGCTGTTGCTTAATACGTGTATACACCCCCACACATCTGATTGTCCTTTAGGACACCACTCTGGCACCTTTCTGACGAACTGTGGATTCAAACCCAGCTGCGTGGTACATCGTTTCCTCATGAGCCCACCGGAGAATGCCCAGTTCTCCAGACAAGCACCTGAGCAATTCTCCTCCAGCTAACATTTCACACATCTGCTGGTAGATGATTTTACCACCCTAAATGCTTCCCGAATGGGGCTCAGCCCTATCACTTCCGTGGAGATTTTACACTAGAGCTGGCCACTGTGTAGTGGACTTCGATTTTGATCTACTACTGGGCAGAAATCCGTAATTGCAAACGTGGATTCGAGGATTATGGTGTACAGGATTCCCAGAAATGTGTAGCTTTCTTGCTCAATTCAACTGTGGACAACAATAGCACCCAGTCGCCTTGACTAGAAGCAACCTAAAAGTATTCAGCGTCTTCTGAAGAAGAAGTCCCGAAAATTTTTCTAAAAGGCAACTGCCGGGACACAGGAAACCAACTGATATTATTCAAACCGGAACCGTTTTAAACAAGAAATCTGACGACGGAACATACGGGAACAAGCCGCGACATAGTAACACCAAAGAATTAAGTCAACCGCATCCTTGTTGAGGGGTAGGAAAGCGGAACCCTCGAGTTACACAATAGTCGTGTCAGATGCCCACGGAAAATACTATGTGGGTTCCTACTCTGTCCCAGCGCTATCGCCATAACAAATCCTGTCAAGACCTAACAGCTTGGCCAACGGCTACTAACCAACTTCGCATTCATGAAGGTGGGCATTAGTCAACTGTTGCACAAGACAAACATCTTCAGCGCGTTGAGGCCAGGTGGAATGCATCCAAGGATCCTGAAGGAAACGTCGCTGACACTGGCATAGCGCCTCGTCCTGCTGTTTTTTAGTCACTGGAAGGAGGCAACCTTCGCTGTGCTTGAGAATAATCGACCGTCACGCCATTCTTCGAAGCAAATGACCGACTATCACACAGCATCTGCTTTCCTGTCAGTCTCACCGGCATCCCGGGCAAGACGATGGTAACATTGTGAAGCGGGTCACCTTAAATCACCTCTGCCAACAAATTGATATCCTCAGTGCAACACCGATTACTTCAAAACCGTTCCTGTGTGACGAACACCCTCGTATTTTGGACAACTTAATTCAAAATTAGAACGGAGGGTTCACTTCGGATGCCGTATGTTTCCACTACTCAGAGGTATTCGATCAACTAGCAAACGTACCGCTGCACCACAATTTCGAGTCTTATGGTATACAAGGGGGAATTTTACGCAGGAATCAGGCATTGAAACAAACCATTTGGAGCGAAAGCAGGTTCGACCCATTCTTCTGCGGCGCCGGCCTCTGTTGTAGTTTCTTAAGGCACTGTTTTGGAACCACTTCTCTTTCTGATCTACGTCAACGGCCTTCCAACTTTTTCCAGATTGTTCCAATGCCAGCACCCTTAAAATGGATGTAGACGCTGTAATACAGTGGATGTTGTACTGTCGTCCTCGCTTGAATGACCAAAAGTGCACAATAAATCATAGCGAGGGACTTAGCGAACGACTTTGTCTCGCATGGTGAGGATGTACCAAAAGACCTTGCACAAGGAGTTTAGGTATCTGGTCCTCTTCAAACATGTCATTTTTATTGCATTATAAAAAATCAGCCCTAAGGGCGCCCAGTTTCATACTTCCATGGTCCCATGTGAGATCGTCCCTTGAATATGCCAACCAGGTTTTCTGCTCAGGACGCAAGAAACAGGCATTCTTCACTGAGCGTGTCCAATGAACTGCTACAAAAACGTTTTTCCATCTGAAATCTGTGGGTTATGAAATGCGCTTCGCGTGCGTGACCTCTTTTCCGTGGAGTGTCATGGCCTTTGAGGAGACAAAATGCTTAATTATACCCTGCTAAACAAGGGTTGGCCAGCGGTTTTCAACGTCAACCCAACTAACTCACGTTGTGGATATGGCAAGATTTTCAAACTCATAGATAACGTCTTTATTAGGCAGGAGTTTTTTATTTCGTGCAGTTGTTGAGTGCAATAAACCCCGTTCGACGATTGCTCACGTTCCACCGGTTACCCATTTTAAGACATTGTTACACATTTTCTTATTGGCGTCCTTGAGCTGGCAAGATTATTGGCTGGCACTGAAAATTTTAAGGGCTGCACTACACCTTGTTTTGTCTGTACTTTTAAGGTGGTCGAAGGCCGCTGAACGACAAGAACAAAGCGAACCCGGGGAGCTTGCGCAAAAGCCTCGATTCTGTACATCAATCCGTAATTCCGTGTATCCTTGAGTGTGGCTGATCAATATGGCTAGTGTTTCCCGGGAGACAGAATCAGGCTATTTATTGCTTGAACATTTGTGGGCTTTTCTTATCCAGATGCCCAAAAGTCAGTAGGAGTAACCTTGCGGCAAGTAGAGAAGTGGAACACGACTAGTTCGTCTCTGACGAACTGCTGCGCTGTTACGTAGAAAATTTAGTCAAACTAGCCTCTCGGTTGCCTACCGTTGGCATCTGTCTTTTAAGCGACGAACGAAGCCCACATCTATGGGAACGCTAACTCGTTTCTCCATCCGTTTAAATATGAAAACGGCGTTGCGGGTGAGCGCACGGTAGGCACCGTTGTGTAGAACCGTCACTTTTACTGTACGTAGCTCAGTGCCTCCCGCATGTCACAAGTTCGTTCGCTCAGGTTTCTAGACGGGCTTGAGCCGGGTTAGCTTCAGTGTGACTTCCGGTATTTATTCAAGGTGAAACTACGGACATATATGCTCTGACATCTTTTCGTTATCGTCTGTTACTTGATTGTTGTTCGGAGCATTACAGTTGTGTCCAATGTTTCGTCTTCTTACTATTTCGCCGCACCAAGAGTCGGAATGAGGTAAAATAGCTAGGGATAGCAGATCGACACAGTCCGCGCATATTATCTTTGCTCGCTGCGTTATCGACGCAAGTTAGAAGCACATCAACTCAAACTAATGTTTGGGTAATTACGGAGCTACTATTAACTACATCTTTGGCTTCACCGGGTGTGTCGGGCGTCCCGCAGTCGGTTGGCGGAATCACTGGCAGTAACAACGAGTTCTGCTATGAACCATCGTCCGGCACACCATCTGATGATTGGTTCCATCGCTACCAAGATTTGTTCATGGTCGACTTTTCAACCCAGGATAGTCGGCAGGTTTAACTCTTGCTCCTCAGACATGGACCTGCAGAGCATGCTAAACACGCTAACTATATTCTTCCAAATTACCCACGTTATTTCACATTTGGCGAAACAGTTCATACATATTCGGAAATATTCGGGAGCAAAAGTCAATTTTCTACATCCGTTAAAGATGCCTGAAGCTGGTGGAAACTGAGGTAGACGACTTTCTCACTTATTCTAGCATCATGAACCGGGAATGCGAACGGTTCAAATTAGGATTGTTAAGGGATTGTTAACGGTCTACAATCCCCCAAGGATGCAGAAATCCCTAACCAACTCCTCAGCCGCATCAAACAGGACCCATCAATGATGCTGCAGGCCATCAACTCGCAATGTCACCGACAACTTAACCTGAACGATGACATTGCGATGGTCCAACTTGGGCGTCATGGCGGTTCCTAATTTCATGCAATCCATTAGGTAATGCCACAGCCTGGCCCGGTCGATTTCGGCCCGACCAAGTCGGTGTCACATTATTTTGGTCCCAAACAAAACAAAGGCCCAGGGAAGACACCACCTTCACAATGTGTGAAGCCTGGAACTTCTTCAGGTGTTGTCCCTACAAGCAGAATCGGTGCCGCTAATGTAACTCCATGGGGCACAAAGATGGGTATTGTCATTCACGGATACCTACAGCCTCTGGTTTTTCAAAGCCGTCGCAAACCGAAATCGAGCCCTGTTGGCTCCTCTCCCAGTTTGCTGGCTACTTTCTAGATCAACACCGTCAATGTTCATCCAGTCCGTCTGCAGTTAGAAGTTGTGTCCGACATTATCATCATTTCGAATAAGCTTTGGCACACGTTCGGGAAACGTCCGATCAGACAAGCGGCTCGAACTGCTACGAGTGCCTGCGGTGGAGAGCTAAAACTTCCCCGTGAGCTGCGTGTCTTTTCGGGAAACTATATTCGTGGGAGCGTGTTATGTAACGGCAACTGAGCTGCACCTATTGGGTCTTGATTGGTTCAATCGCTTGGGGTCAGCCAATCGCTGTCATTACAGTCCAGTCTTTACAGTGGCAATACAGTTCACTCCCTCACCGCGCATCCATATCATGCATCCAACTTTATCAGGCGATTTCCGGTTGTTTTTCAGTCCCGTCTTGGTCAGTGTTCCGCGACACAAGCTGTCATCCACCTCGTGCCAGGCTCCTGTCCCGTACTCTTCCTGTCCACTGGTAGATGCCAAGCGTCAAAGACTGGAACAACAAGGCGTTCTGTCCCCTGTATCCCACTCTGCTGGGCAGCGTCAATCGTCGTGGGGAACAAGCCCAACGGTTCCATCCGCATATGTGCTAATTTCTCAACCGGCCTGAATGAAGCTTGTTGCGAACTTCAACCATACTGACGAACCAGAATCACGCTCACTGTTGACAATCAACATATACCGCGGGCTGTATCAATACACCCGTCTCTCGTTTGGCGTCACAACCGCCCCAGCAATATCCAGCAGTTGATGGAAACCATCCTTTCTGGCATTCCAGGTGTGGTCGCATATCTGGACGATGTTTAGAACTCAAAGACAACTATTAGATCACTTATGCGTTCTTCGTTTCTGTCCCACTAGGAGAACGCAGATGGCTCATTTCTGCGGCGATGTCTCATGTATTTGAACAGCATATTTCTGTTTTTCCGAGCAGGGTCCAGAATGGTGGTTTGTTTTCGTATGTCCCGAAGGTGAATTTCTGATTTACAGCAGTTCCGCATTTTACGAAATGCCACCTCGTCTTCTGTGCTCCTGTAGTCAATTTTTAAAAAAATATTTCAGACCTCTTTTCCAGAAGACGCCGGACCCTTTTGGGTAGCTTGCGGTTCATCTGGCTGCGCGCTGGTCTTTTTGGGACGAACACCTCGTCAGCCTCATGAACTTTCTGGACAATAGTCCTATACGAATCTTCCACTGAGACTGGTGTCCGTTTAGCTTGTTCAAGGAAGATGCGCACTCCTGAAAAGCCTGCATGGCAGAAGTTTCGAATCCACGTTTGGGGTTCGGGATTTCTGGCCTAATAGCAGATGAAATCAAAGGTCAGCACACAGTGGTCGTTGTCCCAGTGGGGCGGTAATTATTACCTGATCAAAGAATTTTCATCCGTTGGTGATGACCAAATCCAAGGGAGGGATGGTTGTTGGCCCGCGCGGTATCTGGTGGGTGCAACGACATATTGAGCCCAAGGACTCTGCTGAACGACTACAATCAGCGCCGCTGCAAAGAGTCTACTTGGTCCGACGCGTTGAAGCTCCATCCAGGTGGCCTTTGGAGCGTTGAAGTCACCTACTAACAAGAGATTGCGAGTATGGGCGGCCGTTCAAGACTAACTAACTGTTTAATATCGCAAAGTTTGTTGAAAAGGCTGAGGCAGTCTGTGGACAAGCATTGCAACACTGCCTCTGTATGGTGAGGGGCCGAGAGTTGTGTAACCAGAGAGGTTAGCAGACTTGATTGCTGTACGCCGATTTTGAGTCGAGGGCTCTGAAGGGATCGCTGAGGCACAGTCGTCTGCTCCCCCGCTTCGTGGTTTCGAGGGCTGCATTTCATTTGCAGGGTTTTTTTTCGCCCGTGGAAGCCCGGATTTGCGCGGGTTGTTTTCCTTTGGCGGACGAAGTTTTTTCCCGTGAGCGAAATGTTCGATCAGATTCGCTGTTGCTCAAGGAAACTATCTTGCGTCTGTTTGGTTTCTTGGGCATTTTGGCGCGGTTTGATCGGAAAGGCGTCTCTCTGAGGCCCTGAGCACTGAATGGCTGCACCGAGAAGTAGTTTTTTGACGCTCCCATGAGGATGGTTTCCGCAGCGGACTGCACCTTGAAGCTAGCCAGCAGTTTCCAGATTTAGCGATTCGTATGCGGCCGGTTTGGCTGCAGTCGCATTTCTTTCGCGTTTTGTAGACACCCGAGTCGCCCACGATCAGCATGACCAACTGGGTGTACGAGGGATTTACCTGTTTGCTGTGGTCAAGTTCGTGGCATTGGCTGTTGGGGCCCTAGGGGACGACTGTATCTACAATCCAAGAGGCCACTTTTGACGAAGTGGAGCTGGAGATTGGCAGTTTCACATTCTCATTGGTTGTACGGTTCTCGCGACATGCCCGGATGTCGAGGTCAATGCATGTGGTTGATTTGTCGGTAGGCTTCGCCGCTTGTCTCCGCAAGTCTGACCCAGTCCAGCTCACAAGTTGTAACTTGGGTGTAAAGTTCACTGCTTCACCTTTGTCGTCTTTTACGGAAAGAAGCGCTGATAGCTCCACGTACTTTGGGCGTTCCGTCCATGTCAGACTTGTCTCCTCCAGAGCATCGCTGTCTTTGGAAGTTGAGGAGTCTGCCGTGGTTGAGTAGAAATCGCTATCCGGAGTCGCGGTCGGTTGCCTCGGCGTGCTTTCAGGAGCACAAGGGCCTATAACTGCAATCGGTTTGGCCATAAGTTTGGGATCGGTTGAACTGGCGCCAAGTGGAAGCCTCTTTCGCACCCCTCCCCTAGAACTGCAGTGGCCCAGCTTTCGCCCCTCTCAGGTAGACGCCTGGTCTCTGGGTATGCCTTTTGAATGCCCACAGTCCGCTCCAGGATCTTCTGTACTGCAGATAGGGAGGAGAGGGTGACGAGAAGCCCAAGTGTTCGCTTGCTTCCCTTCCGGTGTAAACAGTGTGCGTGAAGCGATTTGTAGTCAGGCTTTGAGAGGACACTACCAAAGAGCGATTGCGCCTGCTTCGTTGGAGAATGACCTCCAGATGATCAGTCTGATCTACGTTACGCGCCTAACCACTAGAGACGCCGTGGCGGTCTTAATTGCCGCATCAGAGAGCTGGATGGCCCTTTTCGCAGCCAGCGGACAAGGGTAGGATAGCGCTATATACTCGTTCAGCGAAGAACGTTCTTTGTCAACTTTCGTCTAGGTTTCTGCGTTCTTTATGTCTGCATCTTCAAGGGCTGTAAAAGTAAGCTCCAGGTCGCGTCCAGCGTCGCGATTAAGGCGGAATATTTATACTGAACTATCTGATTCAAGAGTAAGGATTTGGTTTCGTTTTGATGGCTCTCTTCTTAGTTGCGAAATGCATTGCATCCTTCATGTAGAGGCAACTGGCGCAGACAAACGGGTCAGAAGTGTTAGCTAGTTGGCTTACCTAGTCGTCCTGTAAACAGGTGCATGCAATGGCACATCTTCAGGTCTTGCAGTTACGAACGTACCGCGCTTGGTTCAGCAAGCTACCACGGCTGATCCGACGCTTCATAAGGTGATCCAGTCCGTGAATTCTCGATGGTACCCGAACTTCAAGGATAATTGCATTTGACAGCTTCCTCCTTGTCGAGATGCACTGGCGGTCGTAAACAACTGACTAATTTTTGGAGATCGCGTCGTGATTCCTCAAACTTTACGTCATCGAGTACTCCGTCAGTTCCATTCTGGGCACCCAGGAATAAACCACATGAAGTCAATAGCTCGCAGTTACGTCCATTAGCCGCACATGGACCAGCACATCACTGATTTTGTAAAACAATGTTTCCGATGTTAACAAGCTGCACCACACCAACCACCGGTTCCCCCGACCTCAACGTGAGAAGCCTTGGTCTCGTTTCCACACTGATTACGCAGGACCGATATGTGGCACTTCTTATTTGGTTTTGATTGACAATCTTTACCAAGTGGCCAGAAATCATTCTGGTGTCTTCTACAATAACATCTAGTAAGCTGCATGTGTTATCCAACATTTTCAGTCAGCATGACTTACCGGAGTTCACTGGCTTAGACAACGGTTCCCAGTTCACCTCTGCTGAGTTCCGCGAGGTTTGCACTCGTCACGCTATAACACACGTTCGTTCACCACCGTACCACCCGCAATCGAATGGTCAAGCAGAACGGTTCGTCGACACGTCCAAGAGAGCTTCGCTCAAAGCTCGAGGTGAAGAGACATCTGACGAAGCCCTTCAGAGATTCACGTTTGAGTACCAAACGACCCCGAATGATGCTTTGGCAAACCACTAGTCACATGCAGTCACACATAGGCCACAATCTGAGAACTGTGCATTCTTCCATGTTATCAACATGGTCTACTGAGTCAAGGTTCATACCGGTGGCAGCTGAAGCTCCATTCATGCTGGAAACTTCCGTACTTGTCCGTTATTATCGCCCGGGACACGTCGTGTCCTGAAAAAACGCTTTAGTATGATGTACGACGTGTCGGTTGGTCAAGACACCTAGACCAGACATCGGAATCCCATCCGTTCTGACAGCACGCAGTACACTCTATTATGTTCAGGTACGGTACCGTTGGACATATTGCTCCATACGTTCGACCTGAAAGCTGATGGTGTTTCGAAAGAAGAGAGGGTGACCGGCAGCTCAATGGTTGATCCAGCACTTCTTCTCGGGCGTTGGACACACAGATGTTGCCGCTAGTCGGAACGTATCAAGGTGATCCCAAGTGGAACTTGCGACTTCTCACAAGGGCGGTCGTTGGGGATATCAATATCTCCAAAAACTCTGTATCGTCGTATTTGCTAGGGAACTTCCGGCATTTATTCAAGTTCAAAACTCAATCGCGTGAGCAGTAAAATCCCTATTAGGCATCAGGCACTGCTGTGTAAGTCATTGCATAGGTATTATCTGCTCGGGCTTTGCGTTTATGAAAATCGGTTTTAAGGGGATGAGAATACGGTTCAAGCTAACCAAGAGAAACCGAGGTTTTTGTCTCCAACCCCCTGACTGCAGGATCCAGATGGCATTCTTATGTTACTTCAAGTTGTTAAAATCTTGTAAACTATAGTACACGTCCTCTTTGTGAGTGCCTGTTAAAAGTTGTTCACAATGACATACCACATCTGCTTTGGAGGCATTCAGTCGACTCGCGTCATATGTGCGTATGACAAGCTACACAAAATGGATCATGCATACGGAAGAATATAACAGTAGATAGATGAATTTGCCACGAATGCTGTTAGCACACGTCCGTAACAATCTTTATGGAATCCGGTCTTTTGGACAGACAAAATAGTGAATTTCGGGATTAATTCAGTTTACCATTGCATCTTCAAGAGGATTAGCAATCTGGCTTTATAAATTGATCAGATAATGAAGTGTTTAAAGTAACCTGACAACGATCTTAGTATTTGGAAATAAATGGAAATATATTTCAACGCTATGCTGACTCGTAAGGAGGATCTGACCCTTAAAACCAACCATACGCTGTGAGCACATCAAAAATCATTCCGAATTCATTTCCACAAGAGAAAATCCTTGTCATGGCACATGTTTACACCACTTTACTTTTTGAAAATGTAAGCGCGTAACGCAGATGACAAATGTCCTACTAGAACGCGGAATAAATATTGGTTGTGCTCGTTCCAAAAAGGAATGCGTGGATATCGACTGTCCACGAAAACCCGTCGCGCATGCTGGAGTCCTGTGAACTATAACATTGTCTTTGCAGCGGATGGCGGGAAAATGCTTTTTGAACTGCGTTCTTGCATACCGGGTTCGTTTTTAATAAAATGAAGCCCGTTTTTGCACTACTTGTTTCTCTCTTCAGATTCTACTGAAATTATGCGAAACTGAATTCCAGTGAAGTATGGCCTCACCAAGATGACGGCATCTTACACAAAGACAAAATCTAAAGCTCCGAACTTACTAAGTAGTCTCATAAGTCAGGCATTTATCGAAGAGCTTGTGTTTCATGCTGTAACACTTATTATTGCCCTGCGTTCGTAGGTTTGCCTTGCCCAAGGGTCGTCTCCATGTAACTTTGTTTTTTTACCCAATATTTGGCGAAGAGTCTTGGTGGTTTGAGTTTTTTTAAGATATACATTCCCCTAGTATAACTGCCGCCTCGCAACAGCTGCGTTACGGTTGCTTTTGTCTTCTATAGGGATGAACTTCGCCAGCGCAATATAATTGAGGACCACGCGACATTTATTTAAGTAAATGCTGGTTGTCGAGCTCACCACTGATCTACTATGCACTCGAGGTCTACTGATACGAAAACTGCATTTCCGCAAACACTGTGGTGCTATCCAGAATCTATTTGGAAACCAACAACGAAATTCAGATTATACACTTATTCTGCATCCACATTCAAGTCGTTCAAGTATTTCTTCTAAATAATTGGTGTGGTACGGCATTCTATGACTCTAAAATTTTGGTTGGCCAGCCATCTTGACATTCTTAACGATTTTGAGGCCACCGCAGTAGCTGCCTGTTCATTGAGTGTGCAAGCTGCTATGTTCAGTCTAGGAGGACAGTCGCTTTTTTCTATGTGTTCCACTTGGATCTTACTCCAAAAGGCTGTGAACTCCGGCTTCAACTGCGGACATGTATAATTTCCATTTTGGCTCTTATAAATTTTCGCAGATGAGGTTGTGGCGAATTCCAAAGCGTATTCCGTTGAACTTGTTTATTTGTCGTATTTTTCGATAAATACACTCATTTGCACGTTTGCAAGGTTGCTGAAAATTCTTCGGCAACCCACGACCGGTTTCGCGCTTCCTGAAGCTCATCAAGTAGTTGCATCCCCGAGTTCCATCAAACTTATGTTCTACTTGAACCCAAATTGAACTGAGTTCGATAAATACACTCATTTATCGTAGGTTTACCAAGAGTTGCGCATTAAATAGGAATAAAATGAGCGCCTAACTGGTACGCTACTTTGCTTTTAGTAAATGCATGTGGTTAAAATAGAACAGATCTGAATCAGAATTGAAATACTTTGCACCCATGCCCTGAAGTACCATATGAGCAGTTGCTAAAGTTCTTGGTTCAAATCAGAGATGAAATTTGTTTGGTGCATTAAGTTTTCATCTGCCTATAACTCAACTTTCAGATGATATTTCGGAAAGCTCGTGTTCCACGGATGACAATTGCAGAACGGTACAGATCCACAGTCCACTGTGAATGAATCCAATAAAGTTTTTCGAGCTTTACGTGTAGCTGTGTAGTCGTCAATGTTTCTCCCCGACACGGTGAATGGCTTTCCGCCATGGGACATATCTACTTTGTCGGCCATATGGAAAGTATTCTCTAGGGCAGAATGCTTACATTGAGAAATTTCAGGTCATTTACGTTTGTTTGTTCGGCAAACCGAGATTCCTTTTACCGTGAAAACCAGGAACGGTTAAAGTATTGCACTGCGACAGAATGAAGTGGAGAAAATGTTTAAAGGTGGATATGTCAGTTGTTTTCTTTGAGGTTTCTTGGTTGGCAAAGCCATCCCTCATCCGACGACCACACTTCGAAAAGTTGCCAATTTAAGTGCAAATAATTCTTTTAACCAGTTTCATCCGATATAATTACAAATTAATCTCTCTATTAGCTGAGTTGGGCTTCGAATTTCCATCAGACAGATATTCTTACATAGCAATTCAACTGCCTATGCGGTGGCTAAAATTCGGACGGTCTCAACATCATAAGGTACACCGTAGCTGCAATTTTCGGTAAAAAACATTAAAATACATGGTCATGGTTTGAATATCAGGTGAGACATATTTGAAACAAAAATGTATATTGTTTGGAAATGTACATGTCGGTTTCGAAAGGGTGCAATCATCCTCTGGTGGCACTTTTGTCAACAAAGGAATCCAAGCCAAGTCAGTTACGTTATTCAGTTTTGCAGGTGAAGAATGTGCAGAATCGTGCATCTGACCTCTGGCGCCTCTCAGCTATAGGTTGGATTTTCGTGAAGCATGGCAGTTTAATCTCGTACGGTGTTTCTGCGATTCGGAAGCTGATCAAATGTAACCGTGAGGATCTGCCCCTATCGGAATAACCACAGTATGCATTACGATTCCACACATTAATAAAAAGCGGGCGTATGACAGCAGAGCGCGCACCACTCCTGCCATCAGCAGACATGACGACGATTTCTCGAGTTAGCACAATTCAGGGTTCAAGACGACGGCATACTTAAATTGCATTCAAGTTTTAAGATAAAACCGTCATTCTCCATTTAGTTAATAAGCTCCGTGTGCAGCCTATATGAATAGGGTATGTTGAAATCTCTCACAGTGTTTTTCCACAGTTTGATGTCATTACTCCGGTTAAAAAGAGTTTCAGCGAGTGTTGGATGGCTTGAATGCTGCTATTGTGCTGCCAAACGGTAGTTCCACAAAAAAATTACATCCTCAGACAGCCAATATTCTTGAAACGGCATACTGAAAAATGAAAACCATGAGGGGATCCGAATAGAGTTTTAGTGGAGGCAAACGGCTTTTTATTTTGATAAATTGAACGGTGCCTTGGATAAATAGGATACGTGGTCAAAAAAATACTATTTGAAGGTAGAACTTCAAGCAAAGGCCCATCTGTAGCCATCTGCATCTAAAATTCCAACCGGCCTGGGATATCATATAACGATAGCCGTTATCAAGCGATCTGCACAAAAGTGCAACTAACTTAAGATGCAGTATGACTGTTACCATTATGAAGATGTTGTTTGGGTAAACAACTTCACATAAGATGATGTCTCCGAAAAAGAAAGTTTACAAACCTCTCAGTCAACCAGCCACTGGAAAATGGGACACCAAATGGCTTGGACGCTTTGATCTTTGTGTCATCTTTTGTCTGTGATTCCTTTGAAGGCGCATTCGATTTTTTTCGGACACACGTTACCTGTCGCTAATGTAATCCCCTTGCCATGATTATCTAGGGAATTTATCAGTTGACTTTGTGGGAGCGTTTGCAACCTATTAAGCGTAGATACATAAAGGTTTTGTTGGAGGGGTCACTAATGTCAGGAAATCCGTGAAGCAGCACTGAATCGTATTAGTGGCAGAGTAATAGCTAAGTGCAGCCAATAGGTGCTTATTTAATCCGATCATAAAGGCAAAGTTGCATCCAAATCTGAATTTACCAGGAAAGTGTTTATCCTGCCTCCATGCTGAATTCTAGCGAACAAGCGGCAACACGGCGCCGGAAGAACTGAGAAAATTCAACATAATTGATAACAGTTTTGATACAGTTTGAAGGTTCAAACGGAGTTGTTATTTTGTTTTTAAAGACTCCCACCGGAGTGGAAAGTAATGATTATAAATATCGTGGCTGTTCAAATTTGTCCGGCGACGTCTAGAGCTCAGCTTGATGAAAATGTTCTTGTTCATTTCAGGACAAAATGCACATAATATAGATCTCATGTTGGTGTATGATTGATGGTAATTCTACGAGGGGAACTTCAGCCTCTCCTACCGTTATGAATATCACGCTGAGTTAAAGACTATTTTACAAGTACCTCGTCCAGAGATTTCAGCTATTCGCTCTCTCTTAGAAAATAAGCGGTGATCTCACCTACCTTGAACGCGCAAGCATAAGTTTGACAAGTTTTTCTCCGAACGCGACTGCGCACAACCGATATCTGCCCTACAGAATACGGTTCTAGATTTTGAAGGCATTTACGCCGTACTGGATAACGCGTGGTCACGGTCAACCATGAGACGACAGAAAAACGCTTGTTCAACAATCACATCGTGTGAACTGGTACGTCTCTTGGATGGGTAATATTCACGCTTCCATAAATATGCACAACCCCTTAGCTTTCTAACCCTCCAGTAGCAGTTCAATCCGACGCAGCATGAAGCCACTCCATAATGTAATATAGTTCATTACATTCACCAATGCAACCTGACGAACCTAACTGGAGCAAGCGTACCCACAGGATTAATGAACCTTTGTAGACACACGGAAATAACCAGAAAGTGTGTTGGTTACATACATACGTCACGTTATCTAGTACATTGTGACTTAAAAATGCAGAGGCAAGTACGCTTGCCTGAGCATAAAGTTTAGCGTGTATATTTGTCCAGTATGATTAAGTGTGGTCACCTTAGTTAACTTGGGATTATTTAAAACGTAAAAACGATCAAAACGCCCTGTTATCCCCAGCGCTTTGCTAAAAAAATAATTTTTGGTAGATATTTACGGGTAGACAAAAATATATGATGATGTATTTTGCGAACTTCGACGTGGCTGTGAACTAGAAATTTTGACAGACCACGAGTCAAAATCGAGGCTCTGTCAGCATCAAATTTTGTAGGCACGTTTGTCTGTGACCGCCAAGGACTTTAGCAGAATTTGGATGTAACTAAATAAATATCTATCCACGACAGTGCAGTGTCTTAACTTTTAGTCTCAACTGGAGCTACAGAAAACCAAGGCTTGCTTGTGCTTTTGGTTTTATCATGTCCGCTGGCATACGTTGTGCTTGGACACATTTGGATGTCTCAACTATTATTTAAGCTTTTCCAGAACGAAAGAATTGATGCCCTATATGGCCTTATCAGTGTTTGAATTCCAAAGGTTTTTTAAAAACACTTTTCAGTTGTTAAAACCGGCTCAAAACCTGCTCTTAGAAAGAGAATTAGGCCATGTAATAGTGATAACTTATGGGCCAGGTGCTGTAACGTTAATTGAAAAAAGAAACGTGTCAACTTTCGTTCCGTTAAGCACGGTTCCGTTCCGAGTAAGCACGGTCAAATGGACATGGACGATTTTGTATGCCAATGTTGATTGGAACGAAGTAGTAGAAAACCAAGAGTGTTGCTTCTCACAAAGTAACTTTCTTTGGGAAAAATTCCCTTTGGGGTGCGTCGTTATCACCCATATCAACAGCACAATGGAGTCCTTTATTTCATCGCCACAGTTGGAATATCTGGCTGCCACTGAAGCCAAACTGGCATAAGAAAGTGCTGTAACTTACCTTAGTGTGACCTCGGTATGACATCAGCGACCAATTACGCTTTGCTCGGGGGGTGTTTCTGTGACGCCGTGAAAGTCTCTGATATCAGTTTTGTCAGTGTTCTGAAAAACAGCCCATTGGACCCCACTTTGGGGGTTGTAATGTGTGACTACTTGTTTTGTGTGAATCTTATTGCATTTGCGTTACCCACCAAACATCGCTGTTAGGGTTTTCAGCCGAAGACTTTGGTTAATCACACCAGTCGTCCTTCTCTCTGGGTTTGGGCTCGTTTTAAATATCTCAGTGCGCATACAACCACGATACCAAGGTCACACAAAAAACTCAGGCCACATCAGCTAGGTCGCCTAACTCGCTGCACACAGCAGGGCAGGTAAGCGAATATAAGCTACTGCTGCCACCTCCCTTCTTTGTCTCCCACTTATTTGTCCTCTGTTCTAGACCCACCATTTTGGACAGATGACTCCGTTTGTTTTGCAGGGTTTTGCAGGCAACGTGCGCTCCTTACATGGCGCCGTCAACCTCGGGTATCCCGAAATTAATCTTCAAGCCTCACCGCCCTGTATATGTGGCCAGCCTCAACGTTCGCACTCTGAAGCAAAAACGATAACAAGCTGCAAATGCTCTCAAATGAAGTTTCTAAAAAAACACGTATTCAAGATACAAACACAGTTGTTGAACTAACCCGTACCATCGTCCACTCGACGCCGGCTACCTCTGGTGACCCAGAAGCTTCTGCGGCGAGATATGCACCTTTTGATATAGTCACCGTGCGGACTGGATACCTGCTGACAGCGGTCCTTAAGCGGTTCTCCCGATAAAGTTCGTGGAGTCTTACAGTGGAAAAGATCATCAACGCCATGGAAGACAGATTTCTCGACGCCCAGCATGCCCTCCAACGACGATCTAAAAGCTCACATATCGTGGTGATTAGCGAATATATGAATGCATATATGGGTAGACTTAACGTATTTGTGAGTCGGTTATGAGGCCAACAAGTATTGCACTCGATATCTATGAAGAGGGTTAAACGATTGCTTCAGCTCTGTGCTGGTCGCATGCTGTTATCATGCAGTACTAAATTCTGCAGTAGCGGGGGTCTTCTGTACAGACTGTCCTATACCGTCATGCCGGCCACAAACTCAAATCGATCGCATTGCCATCAGTTACGGACAGCACGGATCAATAACTGACTGGCGATCCTTATGAAACACATTTGTGGACTCTCACCACGAGTTTGTCCGGAAGCGCTAATCCCTAAGTTTTCCGAGGTTGATGGAGGAACTGACCAGAATAGTCTCTCAGTTTCCCCTCCAAATGCTCCACCATTACACGCGAACTCATATTGGGACGACAGTGCTATATCTTTGCATAGTAGTGGGAATTTTACGTGTGGTAGGGGAACACCAGGTGCACCTAAAGGGGGATTAGTTGACTAAGGTATTAACGAGACTGTTGACCTCAGTGCTGCCTAGTCGACATACGTTGCCTCGTGAAACAGTGGCTTGAGAGAAGCAAGCTGAATTTTAGCCTAGTAGGTGTGGCGTTGAGCCAAACTGCACACCCGGTTAAGTGCTACAACAAGATCATACCTTAGGAGGACACACGATTCTAGCATACCTGGATTTCCAAGGTACATTCGACTCAGTTGAACGATCTGTTCTTCTTGACACATTTCCCCAACAGGAAATTCTATGAAATGTCGTGAACATTACGGGCATTTTGTATACTCAGATGTTCGGCAGTGTGAAAAGTATACGGCAAACATTCCAAAAGCTTCCGCACACAAAACGGTGTGCGTCAGGGCTCCTCACTCTTCGTTCATGTTTCATATCTTGATCACTGAATTCACGATAACAACGCTTGAATGTATCAGGGGCCCCAGCGTCGAAATAGCCTGTGACGAAACCCTTGTCGATCCGGAAGATGCGGACATTGTTCTCATCTTCGAAGAGGAACAGGAGGCGCAGTTGTTTTTGGACAAACTGACCATGGTCATCCCGTACTTTGGTGTGCAATCTGCACCCAAAAATTGTATGATTACGCTCGCGGACATGCAGTCACCGAAAACGCCACTTACGCTCCGGGGAAAGGAGTTAAATTTGTGAAGGTTTTTACGTACCTTGGAAGTTGTGTTAATTCTAATCGTAGTGTGATAGATGAGGCTACTACGCGAATCTGCATGCCTGTGGTCAAACTTCCAAATTTGATACACCTATAACTTAAAGGTGATGTATCCCCAAGTGTCAAGGCACGTGTGTATCAGGATACAGTGCGGGCTGTTTTGTTGTATGCCTGCGTGACTTCATCCGCTCGAGCAGCGAAAATGAGACGTCTTCAGGTACTCGACAAGCGTTGTCTCAGAACGATACCTCGTGTGGCTTGGTGTCGGCGATTCCGTAAATAGGCAATTAGAAAGCGCGTTTTCAGTAGTCCAATGGGTACTTTCATTAAAGGATGTGACCAGTACCAGCAGTTGCCTTGGTTCGTACATGTGTTGCATATGCCAAACCATCATTTGACGAAGAGTCCGCTATTTTCCATGCTCACATTGGATGGTGGAAGCAGAGGGGTGGCCAACCCGTGTCGTAGCAGAGGAACATAGAGAAGATGACGAAACATGGGCGTACGCGGTGCTACTCGCCTTCCAGGAAGACGTAGTCCTCATCGTCCCTTTTTGGAGATCATGGAAGATGTGCCCGCCAACCCATATCGGTGGTGTTTTGGTTGTCAGTCGCTATCTTGATTGCCTGAATTAGTACCTCAATGTGTAGGCACCTTGTGATGATTGTAGTAAGTTGGCATTAGGTACTTTCTTCCGTCCACCATTATTCTCTTCTTCATAACAACGCCTTCAAATAGGTGATTTTTGTACATCAGCGAACACTGAGTTCGTGCTGTCGATGACGGTGACTGATACAAAAAGAGAAGGCTCTCACAAAAGGTGTTCAAGGAAAGAGGAAGTCGTAGTTTTCCGACAGCACAAAAGTTTCGCTGAATAATATCTGTCGTGACGCTTTTATCGCAGACATGCGCGTTCAATATTGTTGCGTTTAATTGTTGTTCAATAAGACTACATTTAGCAGTCGTTTTGACACCTCTGACTTGCAAACAATGGAATTTCTCACCCACAGAAACTAATGTTCTGAAACAAAAATCCACGTTACTCGTGAGTATCACAGCCCTACTTTGGCCTGAATGCCTTGTGGACATTAAAGGAAAACCCTCAACTTTTTAAATCAAGTGACGTTCTTCATGCCGCTTTGGCCTTCGCAAAACCACATATTCATAGTCGAGATAAGATCAAGTTTCGTTCAACTGGGTCACAGGTAAATGCTCAAGGATTCCGAAATTGATGAACTTAATTTACCATATACGACTTAAGTTGTGACACCTACCATACATTATTTTTTTGAAATTTTCATAAACAACTGCTGGTGAAGATTGTTACATAAGATTTTTGGGACACTCGTTACGTCTAGGTCAACAAAGAGACCTGACTGAACTCATTACACTACAGGTGTAACGGCAAATCCTAGCGATGAGACATGCGAGGAGTTCGTGCCCTTCTTTGATCTTCACCTCACGTCTATTGGAAGCTAAATTGGATTGCGAAACTTGCGGAACTGCTTCGCAGCGATTGATTGTATTCGCGTGATAGTCAATGAGTATCCATGAAAGCATAACTACAGGCGTGTGAGTGTTCAGTTTTTAAAAACTATGTGCATATGAGACGCTAACTTTCCTGCCAAAAGGTCTCTAGCTGCATAGTTGGTGCTTTCTGGTGAACGACTTCGCAGCGAAAGACTTTTTCTTGTTTACTTGATACTGTGACAAGGCTAGGGGAGAAAATCTCGTGGCCACATCCTCATAAGGATGTGCGCAGCTCCATTGAGGAAGCCGACGATGTTGCGGTGCGGCTGGACTAAAGACTGACCGGGGTAATTTGGCGACACTGAAGTACCTATGCAGAGACCGAGCGAAGGTGGCTCTGGATGCCCTGAGAGGGGACCGTTGGAAGATATCCTGGGTCGCTTCCAGGGAAGCTCTTGCCACCGACCACCAGCAGGCCTTGAGGCGGTAGAAGACGACCAGCATGAGAAGTGGGTGCGACCGGACGGTGTTCTTTGCCAGCTTGCAGCAGTCGTTGGATCACTCTTTGGCAGGACTGCGCGGAATGTCGGGCCAGTATTTTCTATCTCTATAGTTCGTTGAAATTGTGCAGCACGCGCCTGGTGCCCAGTTGCTGTTGGCAGGAGCAACTGGCCGGTAGAGTGCAGAAAAGCTTGTGCATCTGGCACGGGAACTGGTTGAGTCGCAAATGGCCACGTTGCAGTCACGGGAGAAGAGGGACGATTCAGCAGTAAAGGACGTGCAGACTTAAGTAGACCAACTAGCCAAACAGCCTGCAGACATGAAAACGGAAGCGCGGAGGCACGCTCCAAGAAGCCGATGCTACAAGTATGGCATACCGGGCCCCTGAGGGGATCGTTGTTGATGTATCTGACCATTTGTAAATAATAAAACCTTAAATGACTCCTTTCCCGGGTGAGCGCGATTACTGCATTGACACAGACTACGATACATACCGTTATCAAGATAGACAGGGTAAAAGTTGTGCCTAGTTGATCCAGCAGCGGGTGTACAGCTGAGGCGAAGGTGAAGCGAAGCTGGTAGCAAACGGTGCGTGGAAACGGCGGGTGCAGTCAGTGGATGCAGACTGAAAATTGACGGATTTTCAACAAATTCAATTTGCCTTAGCGACCCGGTGGCATGGCACAAGTTCCTGATCATACATAGAGCATACAGCCTTGGGAGAATATTTTCTCGAGGTTGACCTGAAGAGAGGAAAACTAATGACGAAATATGGCTCTACCAAGCTTCAGTGTTATCCGAGCGCAGCCACGAGCGGAATGCAGGTCCGGGAGCTTCCGTCCTGTAATGTGCCGTCCGTACAGTCCGTGGTCCGGGATTACTCCGAACTGACCGCGGACGACGAAGATCCGTTTGGCTTCTACTCATGTAGTGAACGCGAACTTCCCCTGTCGTCCGAATGCTTCCCAAGTTACGGTACTTCATGTACAAGAGTAAGTCCAGAAGCAATAAGGGATGTCATTATCGAGGAAGCCAACATTGGGTACAACTCTCCGATTGTGCTTGTAAAGTAAGCGGACGGAAGATATCGTATTTGTGTGAATTTCCGACGTTTAATAAACTGGCCGTAAATTATGTTCTGGTTGTCCCTTCGTTTGCGGAGACTTTTTATTTCCCACAGCATTCATGATATTTCGCTGTGTTTTGCTTGCGTTCCGGATACCGTTAACTAGCTATTCCGGTGCTTGATGCTTCGTTTAACGAAGGGACTGGGGAATGTTGCAGTGCGCGGAGAAGATATCGTCGGGTACAGCAACTGGGAACCAGAGCACGCAATTTATTTGAAGGCCGTATTGAAGTGTATCTGGGAGGCTGCGGGTAAATGAAGCCAAAACAAAGCTCACTCGGAGCTTGGTGACACTGCCTTGGGCATAATTTGGGTCGCGGAGAGATTAGCCCACTGCCGTAAAAACTGGCGGAGATCAAGAACGGTGCTACACTTAATTGAAAGCAGTCCTTAAGGCAGTTTCGTAGACAAGCAGCAAACCACACCCTGCTTGCCAAGGATTTTGACACAACTGCTGCTCCACTGTAGGACTTGCTTCGGGAAAATCGGAAATTCGAATTGACTAATGAGGCACATGAAGCTTTTGAACGTGTCAAAGCGCGGATGCTGGGCTGGCAACTGACCCAGTTCAAGGACGCTTTTAATATTGTATCGGACGCTAGTGACCGCGGGTTCGGCGCAGCCCTATAGCAAAGGAATGGAGTCGGTGAATATGCCAGTCGTGTCCTAACTAACGCTGAGCTGAAGAATTCATCCACTTAGAAATAACGTTTGGCGCTTGTCTGGGTATTGCATAAGTGGAGGTCATACTTGCTGTGGCAAAGATTTCATGTCAAGAACGATCAAAACATCTTGAGTGGATGAAGGCCACCAGACGCACTTGCTGAAACCCCGCGCGCTGGACACTCCGGTTAACAGCATAAGACCTTACGATCCAGCATGTGCTAGTGAAGTAGAACCACCTGGCTGCTTGGCTGTCAAGAACAACGACTGAAAATGAAGCCCACTAGATCTTGGTGACCGCCGCTATCCTCGTCGCCGTACTGGATCCCGGGAGGTTGGTGCAAATCTAAAGCCAGAGTCCTATGTTGCAGAAGGTTACAGCCGCCTTGTTTCATGGTAGGGGTATTTAGAACGGACAGGGAAACAAATGATTGGAAACCTTCGATGCGAAGTGAGGTCTTCGCTTATGTGGTAATCTGTTAACGGCGCCGAATAATGAAAAGGGATAAGACGGCAACTCATTTAATGAAATCCATTTATGTATCAGTGATCGGCTAGTTATGGTTCGTCGATATCGCGGTGAAGACCAGCGGAAATCAATATATCGTGATAATGAGAGAATACCCGTCGCGGTTGGTTGAGGCGGCAGGCATGCCAAGTCAACGGGCGACGACAATCAGTGGAGTGGCAATGCATCACATCTTGGCCCACCACGGAGTTTCAAAAATGATCCTGACTGATCAGAATGCCTAGTTTGGGAGAGGACAGTTTAGAAGTTGCTTGCAGAAGCTGAGCAGCAGACGGCCATTGACGGCACCCGACCACCTGCCTAACCGAACGCAACAACCGAACGACCAACGGTGGCTTGCGGCCGAATGAGGTGGCTTGGAATTGAACCTCCCGATGGTGTTGCTAACACATCGTGCAAAACTTCGTGAATATCCAGGCGACCACAGACAAGTCCCAATTCTTGCTGGGGCACGGTCGATATACACGCCTTCCAGTTGATTAGAAAATTGGGTTGTAGCCGGCAACACGCTTTTCTCCGGGGGACCTAGAAGAAAAAAAGAGGAAAGCTCGAGAAAACGTGACCGCCGTTTAGGAAAGGGCTCGACGAAAACGGCTAATGGACATGGATTACCATTCCTCATAGGCGCGATGGTCAAGTGGGGGGATGATCATATTCCTGGAAGAATTGGACTGGGGTCACGAAACCTGGGCAGTCGCTGGCAATGTCGGTCCGCCGTCACTGCCCTCCTGGGGGACGTCTATACACTGCAAGACGGTCGGGAAACAAAAAGAGTTAATGGGACTTAGCTTCAGAAGTGGCATGATACATCCGAAGAGCTGTCGACGTAACTAAGGTAAATGAAAATTGGTAGCATGCAATCGACCTTTAAACGGGAAAGGTATGCACCCGTGGATACTACTGCTGAGGCATGCGAGTAAAATGTGGTTTCGTCGTTACTCCGCCACACGAGAAATGAAAGCTGGGTTTTTAACGGAATATGTGAAACTGCTGTGCAGCGTTCCTTTACGATTGCGTGATAGTCAATGAATATCCACAAATGTTCAAGTAGGCGTGAGAATGGTAATTTTAAGAAAATAAACCTAGGTGCATACGAGACGCTTATGTTCTTGTCCAATAGACTGTAACTGTTTAGTTTGTGTTTGTTAATAAACAACTCCGTGGCGAAAGGTTTCTGCTTTTGTTCTATATTTTTGTCTATTGATAAGGCGCTGATAATTGAAACGTGCGATAAAGGTGAAACATGACCTGGTGATAATTTTCGTGTACGCAAAATCCTATACATACATACAATATACTCGTTAGGATAAGACACCTCAAAAGATTCGATATTGCTAAATGACATTTCAAGTCATAATATTATTCTAGTCGGCAGATTCTTTTCGCATTTACGTCATCAAAGGTGACCTTTCAACCAAAGACGTGACGCCTCACACATAACAGTATTTTTTACCCGTTTTCTTAGCAACAGAAACCCAATGCTGATGAATTCAAAACTAACATGAAATCGATATTCGTTGCCGCAAGCATAATGTGTTCATAAAGAGTGCCTAGAATTTAGCGGGCATTTTTCTCAGAAGTGAAAAGTGGTAGCACGTCCGAGATATTTAAATGCAGCGAGATGACGGTAGCTTGACAGACATTCCAAACTAGGTCGCAGTTGATAAATCCCAATTTACTGTTTCACCAATCAGCAATACAAAATAAAAAATTGTTCAGTTGTAGCACCCTTTCGGTGACTAGCTGCCATGCCACCCAAAGGAAGCACGAGGGCTGGTGTACTGCCAGGTTGCTCAAGCCCAGACAGGGGAAGTCGAGAGGCAGAGATCGGGTTCGAACCACGGACTTTCCGGTCAGTAAATTCGCGTTCTAACCACTTGAGCCATCTCGTCCCCTGAGCCATCTCGTCAGCAATACAAGCCTTATAAGAACTCCATTGCGTATCACCGTAAACCAAAAACAACCGTCTAGATGCGCCACTATGTTTAATGTGATCCAAAGGACAGCAAGTATACATATACATATTCAAATGCAACCAAACGTTTGCACGATAAGGTCAGCTGACATGCGTTGCCGGATGAACGATTTTGTGCATCCTCCCAACCTAGCGGAAACTGTTTTGCGAAAAAGAATGATTATGTGAGAGCGCACAGGCAGATGTAACTAAGGGAAGCTTCTCATTGTACGTCAAGTGTTACAGCTGAAACGTGTAAACGCAAGAAAGAACGACAGCCAGTTAAACATGTTGAAGGAGGTGAACTTAAGGTATAAATTCGTAAAAAGACTAATTAGCTTGGTAAGTCATCACCTACTCCCGCAACTTTAAATGAAACCTTATTTCGTGTTATTTTGTTACCTTGCTTATCAAATGTACAAGCAACTTACTGAAAGTATTATTATCGAATACTATCAAGTGTTGTTATCAACTATCATGGGGAATGATGCAAAGACTGCCTGGTGAACTCTGAGGAAAGTCACCATTGTCAAGTTTGGCACTTACACATTTTTCGTAATTAGAGACCCCAAAAAGAAAGGTATCATCAAAATGCTCTATATGATCGAAATACCTATAATATTGTATGACTTTCTACTGGCAGACTTTCTAGACAATTCTTTCACAAAACATGCAATAGCTCAGTAATTTTGCAACTGTGAGCAAAATACAGGATAGTAAGGCTTGTGGAGTTCCGGAGAGCAGTTTGCAACTATTATGAAACGTATGGTGTTGCGACAGGTTCCGAGTATCTTTAAACTACGGAAAATAGAGTAAGGACTGCCGAACGTGCACCCATGGCGTTACACCTGCGGTACACGGTCAGTGGATAAATGTCTGGCAAACAGGGACGTCCGAGAGAGAAATCGGTCGACCACACACAACTTCACAATGAAAATGAAACCAAAAGCTCATCGAAGGTCACCTAATGGCTGAAACAGGTTGCTCTACTTGGTGCATACGACAGAGTGTACAATTTAAAATATCTAACTACTTTTGCGTCTGTGTGGCTTCATTGTCATCACTAACCAATTTTCACACAATGTGTACTCTTCAACAAATCCAAGCGACCGCCAGTTGAACTGGTATCCAGGACAATGATTACCCGCCAATTGGCGTCCACTATGCAGAAGGCTACCGCAAGTTTTTGCCATAAGTGTTACCTGCAGGCCCTCATTAAAAAAGATGACATTTCTCTGTGAAAGGGCCTCCACAACTGCCCAAAACTGTATTAAATGGCAGTGAAATTTATAAAATAACGGCGATTGCTGAAGCAGATTTTGATGTATTTCCGCCGAATTGTTTTGACTCTGAAAGAGGCCGTCTTCTGTGGTTTGATTGTGCTTCTATGTACCAATAACTGTTCCCGGAAAATAATAATGGCCAAATGATTCTTCAACAGCTGAGACGCCCTCGGTTTCCAGGGGCAAACATTAGTCCTGTACTTAGGAATTCAGCAGAAGTGGTTTAGGACACAGTAAACGCCGTTAAACCATCCGAGGTCCACCTGTTGTTACAAAAATGGATCTGAACAAATCAAATCACAATTATTTAAGTTTAAAACCCTTACTAGATGAACTTCAATCATTCTGTGGTACATCTTTATTAGTATGACGACTCCATAAGCTCATGAGATCGGCCCAAGACTTTGTACCGGAAAAGCTGCTAAAGCCGAGAAGGTAAAACCGTGGTGACTGCACCATTTTATAGTACCGGCCTTCCTAAAGAACTTTTTTTAATACAGATCAATATGTGTTGCATATACGTTCCGTTGTAAAAGTAGTGCAATAGGTCTCCCTGTTTGAGTACACATTTCCGTTGTGTCCACTGATTATATCTGAAACAACGGTTGATTTAGGGGGTTCGGTTCTGTGCACCGCACCACAGTTAGTTGTCCTGTTGTACACAGTCCCTGAACCAACTTTTTCTGCGGAAGAAACCGTCTACAATTTTCTCTGTCGTTATTATTATTAGATGACTACAGATTTAAAGCTCAGCTCCTGGAAAAACTAAAAAAATATGTTGCTTGATTTAGAGTTGGGCTTAACGCAAGGGCATTGAATAGTGTCATCAACATTTTTATTTTTACATTATATTGTCATTCTATAAATGTATATTATACATATACACGATATGCGATGTGTCTTGTTGAATGAATGTTGAACCGCAAACACCAACCCCTGGGGGGCAAACGCATTGTGGAAAGGAAAAAAATGTTTTCTGTTTCCTTTAACAAGTTCCACGAAGCAGCTCGCATTTTTTGTAGCAATAACAATGTAGTCTTCAAGTTGGACAACATATCACGATGAAAACCGTTATTTGGTTCCGTAAAATATTAGTTATTAGTTGGAGCTATGTGGCATTCTGATGGTATATTTCCGGAGTTGATAAATTACGGTCATATCTTTTCAGATTAATTAACGATGAAACACTAATTGTAATTAACGGAAAACGTGTAAACATCTCTGGCCGTTTGGCTGAAATTTTAATTCGGCAACTGAATATTAGAAGGCAGATAAAAAATCTTCGGAAGATATTAAACAGTTGCTGCTCCGACAATTAGATTTTTAAAGCACAGATCGCATCCCATCGCACCAAGAAGGATAATAACAATGGATCAATTTGGGAATATGAACATTGCTCATAAGTAGGATCTCAGTTTATGTAGCAGGAGCAAAAAGCCACATTTCGGGTGATTTTGCTCTCATAAATACTTCAAAAACCGGGTTTATCAGATGCAATATAATGGTAACCCGCGCTCGTTAATAAATGTAACCCCCCACTCAGATCGTGTAATATAAGATCACTCTTTAAATTAAAGTCGGTAATTGTCCGTCATTTTTCTTACTGAGGAGGCGGAATGAAATTTAATAACCCAAGAATACAGGGAAAACTTATGTCAACTCAGTTTGAACTTTTAACAACATGCTTACGTTGCATTGAATCAGGCACGTGGGGTCCCGGTCTCTGGTGACACGTTGTGCGTATGTGTCAAACAAGCAAATTACGCTTTAAGATGTCACTGTTGATGATGGATATTAACAAAGCGTCAAACACTTCATGTGCACTACGTCGTAACTACGTCACATTGGAAAGAATAACTGTTTTAAACTTAAAGACAGGCTGTGATTTTACAGCTGAACGGATGACTACCTAATTTCTCTTATCCAGGGTCTGCCCTATGTGTCAAATCACTAGAGACAAAACAGCTCAGCAGTATTCAGAAGGGAATGCAGTTTGTCAAATTTATCACCAAATATGACTTGCCTGACTAATTCTAGTCACGAGGACAGGTAATTTGAATGACATGCGAGTTTTAAACTAACAAAATTGCCCGGATCCCCAAGATGTAGCGGTCATGTTTCATCATAATCATAGTGACATTCAAAGACTTTGGGCTCCCAATTATTGACCGGAAAGGAGTACATTCCTACATCAGTTAAATATGATGGATGATTTCCATGAATGTTAATTGCTAGTCGGCGGCCGCGTAAAAATGCTTAACCAAACAGGCGATCCAATCCTGGGCCAGTTGGTCATCGTATATATAAACGCGTGCATACTTTGAAATAACATCCAGTTATTCCGTGTTTCGGCATTTGTATTTTTCCCTGAAGATCCACACAGTCAATGCATTGAAAACAGTTTTTCTTATTCTTCCAATATTGAAAGGTTCGGTAACCAACGAAAGATTATTCCATCAAGCATATCATTATTTGAGTGATGCATACAGTTGCAAATCCATTTTTAATTACAGCACCCAAAACACTAGAATATAAAGCTTACAGGAGTATTTGTACAACCCCGCTGCGCTGGGTTACTTGATTAATCCCAGAATCGTTCTTTGATCTGCTGCTTATTTTTAGACCCCCCCCCCAGTTTAAATTTTCTGTGGATAAAAATGTGAATATTCATCATGAAAATCAAACACATTTGATACACCACTTCCTGGGAGATATTAAACACAGTAAATCAGTCTGCAGTAACGGACGGTAGCAAACACGTAGTGTGAATTTACGCTACCCGAAGACCCGCAGCTGTACAGCTACTCTACTATCCCAAGCCATTTGCAGCGCCAGTATTGGGTTCCGCTGGAATATCCTAATGCAGCTATCTTTTAAGAAAAATTATTTACCAGATAATCAACGCTTAACCATTTGCTAATTAAACCATTGAACATTCATACTCCTCCGTGGAGAAATTTGTAAGCTATTTTTGCATTCTCATGCCACTTCGACGGCGATCTTTATGCCACCCGCCTACTCAAGATGATTGTGAGTTAACAGAGCCCCAGAGTCGGCCAGTTGTGTCAGGTAGTCTTAAACTTTCGTTAATCAAAAACACATTACTCCAATCAGCACAACACACGATGTTTCTGAAAACAATTTCGGATTAGTCATCACGCGCGTGTCTACGACAAGGTGTCTGGTATCAAGCTAGTTTAATTTCTTTATCCTAGCATTGCAGGGAATATTTACACACGACCGCCTAGTTTGTGCGTTTTTCGATTTGAGAAACTTCAAGTGCTTTGAGCGTAGTATTTTACTGTATATGGTTGAACTTTGGTCGAAAATAACCTATTCGTATTACCTTCTTAGAATAATACCTAAAAACACATTGGAAATCAGATTGTCCGTAATTTTGTTTGTCGGCTAACATGCGCCGAGGGAATCTAAAAACCGGTGTGCTCCAAGGTAGGACTTCGACAGATTGAGAACCAAATGCCATCAGTGAATCTCGGCTGAAGTCCTTGCTGCAGGTTAATTAATCGTTGACGTGCCGTGCAGGCCGACTTCCAACAGAAGAATTCTGAAAAAAATTACGCAGGGGAAGAAACAACATGATTTCTAAAAGGTTTCGTACCATCTTCTTTAACTTCTACCGCTACGACCTTATCAACACGACATAACATGCAAAATCTTTTGCCTGATATCCAGTACTCTTTATTCGCCCAGCTGTGAGAAATCTCACGGATTGTTTCTGTCTACCGCAAAATCTCTCCATTGTGGTAAACTATTTACTTAGACGTACGAGGTTTTCAAGTGAAAGGAGAAATTTGTGCTTAGTTAAATATGGATATTATCATTTTCTTACCACCAAGGGTGACAAAAATTCCATTTGCGAGGATCATATTCGCAGCCACTTAGTATACACGGAAGATCCATCCGAATATTATATGAAGTCATTTGTGCTGGCCTTCATGGATAAATTCGAAGAGTATAATGGACATTTTTGATGAAATTTAACACACAAAAAACGCATTTGTTCCGGCGTTATCTGTTCTTATCCATGCAACCGTATATTACGAAGAAACACATAGAGCTTTCTTCGGCAAATGTGACCTTTGCTCATGCTTTGTGAAAAGTTTACAAAAAAGGAGCTAGTTCCCCGTTTGTTGATCCTGGTCTGCACAAATTGATGATGTTGCATCTGGAGCGTCATGCTACATTTGCCACATTTACAAAAGCGATTCCGCATTCCCTGTTTCAGTTTTACGCCCATACCACATCTCTTGTTTCGATCTGAGCATTCCTTGGCCTTGTCGTCTCAGATGATGCCTCAGTATCTTGTAAACACCTTACATCTAGTCGGTGAGGATTTTGGTATAGGGTTAGGGATTAGTAGTTCTTCAACCGCTGTGAAGAAGCCGGCGTAGTCCCAGGCTTTGAGGTTCTTAGAGTACTTCATCATTTTACTGTTGTATTTATGGTACCAGATTTCTAGATAAACCTCCATTTGGACTATTAGGCTTTTGGGGTTTTGCGCGCAACTTAACGTGGTCCAACAGATTGCTGGAAAAAATCTTAAGTAATCAAATCCTAGAGATCAAATCTCAAGTATCCATTGGATTCCGGACTTACAGCTTATTAGACATTTGGAACGCTAAGAATCAATATGTTTAGAACACGAGGGGACAATTTACTACAAACATTCTTGAACCCAGAACTAAATAAATTGCTGAAGGTTAATAATGATAACGTGGTTTAATATGACGTCCGCTTCTGTCTCGCTTATTAGGTCGATATTTTCTACCTAGGCCAAGAATACCTGGTAGCGTAAGATCAAGTGTGCACAATAATAGATACTATTTCGAACCTGGAGTAGAGAAGCAGCTGCTGCAAGAAGAAATTGCGGTGGAGAAAAAGGAAGATGGAGATTAGAAGCGCAAGTTAGCGTCACGGAAGCCGATGCAGTTGTTTTATGAGTGTCCTGATGATGACAGTTCGATAGCAGGTGACTGTGAACGTGAGACTTCGTGCAGTAGACAGAACACTGAGCAATTTATACATAAGGTTAACTCAGATGAACCAAAATGCACACAGCCTTTTACAAATTGGTTTATATGAGACGTCGCTGCCGGGACTGTAACCGCAGCGCACAGAGAGGACGGTAAACCTGTTATTCACTATGTCACAAATCCAGGTTTCAGCCTGCTGGAAGCAGAATTACAGAAGTTTGGCGCGGATTCGATGCAATTATGGAGGTTTATGAAAGCATTCCAAACGACTTTATCTCATCGGCTGTTTGATGAGGGCAACAAGTTGATGTACCTTCATCATTATTGTTGCGTGAAAACAGAATAGACCACTGGATACATCGTGGTCCTTTCTGGGATGGCATACAAACTAACGGCCGAGGTTATCCATAAGACGCAGTTCGGCAGGCTCCACGACACTGCGCAGTGGTTTACGAACGAACTACAAGTTGGATGTTTTTACCTGTCCAAGAAGGTATGCTAATCAGATAGACAAATTAGTTTTGGAGCGCCAGCGTTGAAACGTCCGCATTAACGTCGTAGGAAAGGAGATATACTTTGCCCTTACTGGTTATAGATTTATAACCTTTCAGATTGTGAAGTGTACGGTACCCTACCCCGAATCATGAAGCTTGGTAGACCAAAAAACCTCAAGTCACGCTTCAGTCGCTTGGAGCTGTAACACAGAGCATTTGAATGTCGCGTTCATACACGTTGTGACGTCTCAAATTGCAACAACTGACATCACCGTCCGCTTTACGACACAGATGCGATAGTGAAAGTTTACAAAAGCTACAACTCAACGGTTGTTGCCGGAGCCAACTAGTGTTTGCACCAGTTTGGCTGATTGGGTCAAAAAAGATTGTATTAACCTATGCCCTATTGGACAGCGTTTCTTTATTTTACTTTAATAACAGCCAGGGTGGCATATCAGCTTGGGACAGAAGGAAAATCTACGCGAGTAGTATAATCATCAGTAAGTTGCTCCGGCATCAAAGATACTTTGCAGTAAGCCTTGCCATACACTCTATACTTAACGAGTATGTTGCAGATGTCAACATTCTTGTAAAAGGTTGGTGGAATTTCGTGGATTTGTCCTAGTTCATTGTTATTTGGTGTAAGTTGCCAGCACAACGATTACTTCACTGATGCCATCAACGTCAAAATTAGAATGATCGCGCTGTTCGATATTCGGAGGATAACCTAGTTCATAGTGTTTTCTTCGAAGGTTCTATAATTTCCAGTGCCGCTTTCGTTAGAAAAAACATGCCTAATATCACGACCAAACGGCATAGTTATTGGTCAGTTCAATTCTGTAAAACAGCAGAAGGTGTTTCGCTAAATCCTTGTTGTTGACCTCGACCGACCCATAATCAATCATATTCATGGCGCCTCCTTATTCTTGTCATCAAACACAAATTTATTCTTAGGCGCTGCATCTTAATGTCGGACTGACGTTTCACTTAAAAAAACGCCACAACAATACAGGCTGTGGTAATAGATGAACTAGTACATAAGATATTGCTGTGCAGCACAGCAAAAGTGTCTGTTCTATGGTATATGTATAGCGTCTTGATACTTGTTGCAATTGGCTCACCCTCCACTCCAATAAAATTCGCACCTTGTCTCCCTTTTTGTTATTTGCAGCTGCATTTCAAGTATACCGAGAATGACATCTAAGGAGGAAAAACATCTCGAGAACGACGCATTGAAGCGTCATGTTTCCTCCCTTTTAGTTATTTGCAGCTGCATTTCAAGTATATCGAGAAAGACATCTATGGAGGAAAAACATATCGAGAACGACGCATTGAAGCGTCATGTTTGGATCAAGCAATCATGGTGACATGGGATGACAAATGGTTCATTATTGTTAAATGTGGAATTTAAAAATCTATGACTCGTGATATGGAATGTACGGTTATACATTTTATGACTGCATATTTTTTAAAAAAACATCAATCGCAATTGTTATATGTTGCTCTAAAAGCATAAAAGAGGGTAATAAAGCAGTTTAAACAAGGTACTGCGCTAGTGGTGTGCTGGCATATTGCAGCATGCTGTACGAACATAAGCACCGAAAATCGATCATTCTTTATTACAGACACATTTGCCAATAATCTACTTCCGCTATTCTGGGGACCGGCAGGACTTGTTGGTGAAAATATCAGTTATTCTTCTAAAATCATTTGATCAAAAAAACAGACTAGCGTTTTTGGAAGCGGTGCACTCAAAAACCAGCTTGCAAAAATTTGCTTCCAAAAATAATCGCTTCACAGCTCTTTTTTGGACCTGGATTGTTTTTTCCCGAATGACAGACTGATGTGGGCACTACATCAATGCGCCAAGGGGTCATCACAGTATGATGTGCTTCTGCAAATAAAATTAAGGATATTGTGCAGATAACAAATGTTGGGAACTAATTAATTTTGCGTGCTATTGAATGATGGTTACGAACCAGTACCACCCTACACAAAATGAACTAATAGAAAGACAGCTGTTTTAAAATAAATAGGTTAATTTCAACGATTGTAACAGTAAAAGTAAAATCCACCTGACTGATCATGGGCATCTTTGCCCAGGTGCAACCAAACGAACACCATATTAGGTCACACATTGTATCTGTATCCTCACCCTCCTACGGGCCTGCCCCGCTTTGCTACAAAGCTGCTAACACCTCCGTTGCTTCGGGCGACTTCTACTTCTGAATAAAAGTGACAAACATTGGACACTGAAACCACTTTTTCTCGAAATGTACTAACCGCACGGGCTGAGAGAAGTGCATATCAAATAGATTCATTTAATTGCTAAGTATCCAGTAGAAGTTTGATGATTCACATTGAAATCTACAGCGTAGTGAATAATTTAACACAACTTATGTTAAAATATGCAGAACCATCTACTATTGTTTTGAAAACCTTGGGCTTTTTAGATTTCTGGATTTGTCGCTCAAATGAGTAATTGCCGCCACGTGAAAGCACTATCTGTTTCCTAACGGCGGCTACACTTGCTTTTAGCTGCCGCGGACGCCTGTGGCTCTGTTTTATATCAAAATCAGATTTGCACTATTCCATATTGTGGAATAAGCTTAAATTCAAAGCTTAAGTTAAAGATAGTAAAATTTGTTTGATTAAAACATTACGTACGGGCCATTTTAAAAGCTGTTGTCACCCAAAACTCACAGTCCTGAACGGTGTTGTTTGGCTCGAACGTCCGTGCTTCATATTTGCACAAACATTCTGCAGTTAAAACTCGTCATACAAAGACTCTCCCCACAGCGTCCAAGTGCACTCTGCGCCCATGTATCTTCTCTAAGAGCCATTCATCGAACGGTGATAAAACATTGGGTAGTTCTAGTTCGGCTTCCGTGCTTTAGACCAGAAGGAATGAGGAACATCATATAATGAAATAATTCTCAACGAATCAACGTGAGATTTCTTCGGGAAGTACGATTGGAGGGAAAACGTTAACTCTAAAACAGAAGTACGGACGAGCTTGGCGTCTGCCGAATAAATTTAGCGCCGATACCTTTCAATCACAGATACCCTACGGTTCTTGAATGGTGGAATTTGTGAGGAAAAAAATGTTTAGGCTTAGGTTTGAGGTCACGACCTTATACGATGACACTGCATCATTACAGCTCTCTTTAGATAGTGAGGGCAATCATTTTCGCGTTTTTAGTTAAAATTTGCTTGAAGTACACAAAAAAGGCGTCTCACCTGTGCATACGTAACATTGCAAAATTTTCACGGATGATCAACTGTCTCTTTGACGCAAGGGAATCACATTTTATTACACTGACTGATAGCTATTATCTGTGAACTACTTTTATTGTCGCCAGTAACGTGATGTTAAATACCATACACATATAAATAAAAGCTTTGTACAGCAGAACTGCAACGCAGAATCATAAAATGCGCTACAAAATTATGCGACAAACGAGTTAAGATTTACAGCAATGGTGCAATGTTTGGTGGAATCAAGTGTTTAGTTTGCAAATAAGGCTTCAGCAAATTTCGACACGTAAAACTAACGGGTATGGCGATTTAATCTGCATTTTGTTGCATACTGGTGTCTCAAATTGTGGGAAATTTGAGGATTACGAACTTCGGTGGATTTTGCCACACCTAACATCAAACTAGCAAGTATCGCCCAGGACCACACCCTGCAATGGACATTTTCCGGACAATCATATGATCACATTTTGTGAACATCTTTGTAGGTGTAGTTGGGCGCCATTAAAATGAAACTCTGGCGGGGCACTCGTTAGGAACAAAACATAAAGATGCCCGATTGAATAAAAACTGGTAAATGGAAAAAAACAATTTTTGTACACTTAAAACCTAAGCTAACTGCCAAGGTTTTTCTTCTGAAAATGTCCGCAAAAGCTTTATTGACAGATAAAGAGCAGAGAAATGTGCGTGGGTTTCTGACCAGTCTGACGCAAGTAGAAACTCTGGGTGGGATAATTGCAATCGCTTTATCCTACCACACCCTTCTTAGGAAGAATGTGTCTTAGACTTTGACGGATTAAATGAATAATAGGGCTCTGTAGGTGGAACGCAGAGTACTGAGTGAACTACTACATCATCGAAGAGTCCCATCACGCATATGTAGTTGTTGTGGCTTAAATAAATGGTGTGTCATTTATAATCAATGACATGTGTTCGAGAACTTTCAGCCATTCGTCAGAGACGAATCAGTGCATATAATGTTTTCTATTCTGTTGGCTCTAATTATGTTTAAAATGGACAGTAGACGAATCTGGCTGCGTAACTGCTTTGAATCTATCATTTTACATCTGCACGGTGTATGGTCTACTGATTCGATGAGGCTATTTGGCTGACGGTTTGACACCTTCAATTTGAAGATAGAATGGAACTTCTCAGCTAGCTAAACTAATATCCTGAAGCGGAAGAACAGTGAATAAGATTCATGCCAATTGACTGTGGCCTTTTGGATTTCCAAAGGCTAAATATCTGTATCCGTGGTAAGATCCCGTTCGTTAAAACGAACGAAGTTAAATGCCTAAGAACTTTGGAATTACGAACTCCACTTAGCATACGTTAATTAAATGAGGGAACACACTATATTCTTCGTGCAATTTTCATAAATAACTTCTCACTGTGATGGAATCAAAAGATTCCATATCAAATATGTTGGCAAATGGCGTAATCTGAATCAAAATATACTTCTAATCTGGAGAAGTTGTTCGCATATACGTCATTAAATGTCTCGTTCTAACCTAGAACGTAATGGCTCGCAGAGGAAAATGACTTTTGCCTGTCTTTTTAGCAACAGAAACTCACATTTCACCAATGCTGATGGGTGAAAAAATTCATATAACATACTCTTTGCTACATGCGTAATGTGATCCTATATTTTGGGGACTTTTGCCTCAGAATTTGGATGTGCAGATATGATTAAGTTAGCCTTAAAGAAAGTAAGTATGCATCTGGTCACACGGCGTTTCAAACGTAATCGGAGGCTTGAACCATACCGTATGCTGCCATGCGTTGACCAATGGACTTGCTTGTGCATCTTACTAATCCATCGTAAATTGTTCTGTAGAAAACAATCACCTGATAGTATAAGGAAATTTTTCATTAACGCGTCTGTTATTTTACGCCAACAGTTTCGGCTGATATGTGTGGGCGCATAAAAAAATGACAGCCAGTTTAATATATTAAAGTTGAGGAATTTATTATATTCTTATTGTATTATATATTATATATAATGTATATTATATATATTATATGCTACGTTATATCATATTATATTATATATTCTTGGGAAAGAACGATATGCAATGATTAGCTGCGTAGACCAGCTTTTAGCGGCGCGACTTTAATGTCAGCATATCTTATATTATTTCGTTACCTTTTTTTCCAAATGTATGCTCGCGCTACTGGAATTATTATTATTATTATTGAATGACCTCAAGTATTGTTAACAACTATCATTAAATATGACACAAAGGCTGGCTGGCGAAATCAGAGTAGAGTCACTTGACTGGTTTAACATTTATGAATTTTGCGTAGGAATTAGTGGCCGGAGAAATGAAGTTAGAATGAAAATTGGTTCCAATCTCTGTAGTATCTAGAACATTATTTACGCATTCACTGAGTGATACAGAAAGTTACCCCGGTGAGTTTTGTTCTTGCCGTTCAGCAACTGCCGCTCAACTGGTAGGCGAAAGCGCGATGTAGTAAGCTTGACAGCGTAATGACTGGCATAGACAAGCGTCTAATAATGCTATGAACTCCATACTAGATGGAGCGCGTACAACTGTTCGAGTAGAGTTACTTCACGCAGCAACTGCACAAAATGGGAAAAATGTTTCTCCATAAAATTGTGCGGAGTAAGCTTGAAAATCTCTTTACCATAATCCCACCGCGCGTCGACTGAGTCAACTGGTCAAACCAGTCGGCTAATCCTTGTTCACACAAGGTATACTTATGTATAAGTTTTCTCCGGGGTTCCAGGGGAAAGCTGCCAAGCACCGCAAGACACGCGTCAGTGACCGTCATTCACTTCCGTAGCAGCTCGTGGGACACGCCCAATGAAGATTACGTCCTTCATTCGTCCTGAGTAGACAGCTTGGTTGACATATTTAAGTAACGGTCTGAGCTACGTCCTATAGAGTATGTGGAAGTCCAAGCAAGTAATACGGGAGAAGATGCGCCGAATCTTCCTTGGAAGGCTGTAGTAAGTGCAGTAGAAAGTACTTACTTTTGAAGTGAGCCGGACTCCTGAATACTTATTGGCAGCTATCCTCCTGATGTCTTCCGGTACATTCCCACTACGCACGAAAAAGCCATCACTGAGTCCCCTCCGAATGATATATGGACACACTCTTCGGGATAAGGAGGAAGGTGCTAGTCCGACGACCACCGCGTCTTCATCCATTTGGAGCGAAGTTGCATTCGAAATCAAGAATTTTAGATCCTCCGCAAAAAGGAGACATTCGGAAGGTCATTGACGTATATCAGAAATTGCAATGTCCCAAAACGCAGCTTGAAAGACCGGTGCCGATGAACAACAGATCAAGCCTACTTTCCCCCGATGTGTTCCGGCTCATAGGAAATTTCCGTTTAATCCCTGGTTATTTTGGTTTGCGAAGCAGCCAAACCTCTAAGGCTCAAATGCTCTTGACGAGTCGAAAAATATAGAATACGACATCAGCCCGCTCCCTGGCTCGGGTTACGCTTTAGAGGTTAACAAGCGTGTTCTCCCCGCAAAAGCGGTCCGGGAGGAATGCGCGTTAACCTAAGAATGTCAGGTTTTGATGGGGAGGTGATCTAGGATATTTTGGGTCAGAATGAGGTCCTTCACATTGTACGACACGCTGGTGAGTCTAATTGGTTATTAGCTGTCAGGGGATGGTCGGTCATCCGTTTTGAGGATTGACTTGACAGTAGCTTACTCCCAAGAGAAGGTTGTCCTTGTCAAGCGACTGACGAAAGACCAGAAAAAAATGCTTCACCAGTTTGAACAACGTTTTCTTCAGGATACTTGTGTGGACCTCTTGCAACCCCAAAGCACAGAATGAGTACATTTATGGCAAGAATGGGCGAATGCATGCCCCCGTAAAGATCATGTTCATTAGATGCCGTTCGCAATCACGCCAAGAAAAATTTGGGTGTAAAATTTGGTGCTGCAGTAAAATACACGCGTGCACAGAGTTTTCTGTAATCTCATAAGATTATCTTTCCTTCCCCTAAAGAGAACGCGGTTGAAATATTTAGGCGGTAGCCTTCTATGCACTTAAGCAGAACATTCTCATTTTTTCGCGCAAGGTCTAGTGTGGTGGACTATTCTCTTTTTGTTTTCCATTGGCAGATTTCTTGCTTGCAGCCTTTCCGCATTTTAAGAAAAGCCAGCTCATCCTTTGTCTCCTCTGGTCAGGTTTTTTTTTAAAGTAATTGAAATGATCTTTCCAGAAGACGCCGGATTTTTTAAAAAGGTTTTAGTTTGTCTAACTGCGTGCTAGTTTTTCCGGGATGAAATGCCTTGTGAACTATCTGAAAAATGGTCCTGTAAAACCCTTCCACTGAAGTTGGTCCCTGTTTAAATTCATCAAGAACCATGCGGACTCCTAAGAATTCTGCACGACAGGAATTTGGAATCCACGTTTGAGGTTCGGGATTTCGGGCTTAGTAGCAAATGAAATTATAGGTTAGCATATAGTTGCTGCCATTTCCTAGTTGAGCGATAATAAACACCTGATCAATGTGGTGTCTTTCAATGGTGATGACTTAATCCAGGATGGATGCTAGTTGTCTTGAGCCGAGTTTGGTGCGGCGACAGGATGAGTCCAAGTGCTCCGTTGATAGACTTCGGTCAGCTCCGCTGCAAAATGTCGCCTAGACCCGATGCACCGAAGACCCAAGAGGACGTGAAGGAGATAAAATCACCTGCCATCAAAAGATATGTAAAGTGGTAGCTATAGGAGAGATGCTTAAGTGTTTGTATGCAGATGTGGGTATCTTCCGGCAGACTTCAGAGGCAATGGTTGACAACGCCGAAAAATAATCGATCCCGGGCATGGAAGTTGGTTTTGGAGAGGACAAACTGGATGGGAACGATCTTGTATCCACGGTGTTTCACCCGCAGTACGCAGTCAGTATATAAATGTCTAACACTATAAGGACAAAACGAATACTATTTACAATTGTTGGACGCACTCATACATGCTGACACCTCAGGGTTTCAAAGAAACTGCTTGAAGAAAACTTAGAAAATAATAATGCCACAGAGAACTAGCTGGGTGCTGTACTCCACTGTGTATAATGCTGCCTCTGTATACCTATATCGTTATCACTAATGAATATTCACATCGTGTGTACTCTTCTACAACTCCAGGTGAACGCTAGGTAAATTAACATTTAAGACACTGATCAGTCGGACGCCACTATTTACATCCACTCTTTGGCATCTGATAGACAAAGCGCCCCTGCAAGCCACTATCGTAATTTTCAACTGTGGTCCTTCATTCAAATACAAATTGGCATCTCTCTGTAAAGGTGCTTCCAACGCCCCAAATCTGTTAGTTGGCAATAAAATTTATAAGCAACGGCGATTTTTGAAACCATTTGTGTATTCCTGCTGGAAGCGCTTGACCTTGAAAGAAGCAGTTTTCTGTGAATTAAACTTGCGCCTGTGCACCAAGAACAGTTCTCGCATAATAATAATGACTGAATAATTTTTGGAACAGCTTAGACACATTGTGTTCTCAGAAGTACAATTTAGTCCCGCACTGAAGATCTCAGCAGAAGGGTTTTAGGGTACAGTGGGCGCCATTGTGCTATCCGGTGTCCACTTTTTGTGAAACTGGCGGATCTGAACCTATCTTATCCTTGGTGTTTGGTGCTTAGAACGTTTAATATATGAACGCCGATTATTTCGGGATACGTCCTAATTAGGAAGATGACTCAAAATCAAATCAAAATAATCAAAATAATCAAATCAAATAATGACTCAAAAGGTGGTCCACTCCTTCGAAGTAGAAGATCCCCGCACCGTGGTGTAGAACGACCATCTCAACGGAAAGATTTAACCGGGAAAACCTAATCACAGCTGTGCACGATATTACAAACTTTGTCGTGTTTTTCTTAACATATATATTCCAACCGATCTATTTGACGACGTCTACTCCCGCCTTGATCTCTGACTGCGCAGAACAAGAATGTTGGTGCCACAAACGGTGGTGACAATGTCCCTGAGCCACATGTGGTATTTGCGATCCAGTCGCCAAAAGGGTTTTGTAACACTACCCACAACTATCGAAATCAGCAACACCGATAAACTTACTACACGTTCACAGTAGAAACCACAATTGTGCTGCACCGATCAAATTTATTTCGCAAAATTGGTGTCAAACTGATTACGCACGTAGTTTTCCAGTTTGTGTATGTATCTCCGTTGTGTCTATTAATTTTATCTGATACAACCGTTGATCCAGTGGATTCGAGTTTGCGTACTGTACCACAGTTATTGTTGTCCTTTTAGAAATATGTCTTGAAACAGTATTTCTTACAACAGACTTCGACAACTATTCTATCACATGTAAGCAATTCAGCGTCTTTAGTATTGATGAAATCACGCAAGGTTATTAACGCGTCATCATTAGGTCATGTGGCCTGAGATCAAGTAGGCTCCCTTAAATGAATCCCAATGATGTTTTGCTAATTATCCTCTATTCTGGCCGATGCATTGCATTGCAATTTGGCTACATTGGATGCTGTGCGAATGTTGTAATATAATGTTGTAATGTTGCATAGCTCACTGAACGCACCTGCTATTTACTTTCGATTATAAACGCAAACCTCTTGAGTTTTCAGAAACCTTGATTGCAAATGTCAGCCAAATACACAAAGACAAGCACTTTCAGCGCCACATCCGAGGAGCGTATAATCTTTGATCATAAAACGTACCGTACACTGATCTGCAGAAGAGCGTAGTACCAAGATCAGAATCCGTTGTTGTTTTTTGAATAGAATCATCGTGCTTTAATACAGGAAGCTGAATGCCACCCAGAATTGGTGAACATTTCTTTGTTTAAAAAGCTGCCGCCGTTTAGAGTGTGCTTGAAGAAGATGTACAAAACTTTTTATTAGTAATAGTTGCGCCTCTAAAGAAGTTTCCAGTTGAGCACCGCGTTACGTCAACAGTGACAAGACACTCTTCCTTGCAACCGCTATATCGTCACGGTTGTGAAAGTTGTCCGACGAGTTTTTTGTTTGCACACGCTAGGTGGTTGTCTTGGAGACTAGAGAAAGCATGCCCCTGCTACTGACAATTCTCATTAAGAAACACGAAGCTAGCAGTGCGCCACGGCTTTTCGTTATGCTTTGGCATTACCAAACGCGCAAAATCACCACTCGGAAGACATTATTGCACAGGATTGGTGAATCAAAGTTAATCTTATTTTGGATGCCATCAAGAAGATATTTCACCTGTTGCGATCTCAGTCTCGTGAATATAATTCCATCACAATCAGGCTGCACGAAGTGTTACTCACAAAAATGTTCGCAGCAACGACTTCTCCTTAGCTGACTTCAGAATGGGTTTCGACACGGAACCGTGCTTGTTAGTACCTATTTACAAATTTCCCACGGTTGTCCAGTGGAACCTTAACAAATGTAAGCATTACTCACTTGACACTTCGCCTAGGACTCCCGCTTTATTACATGGAATTGCCGCAGTGAGTGGGTTCTTGAAACATTCAATGTTGCAGTATTATTTTTAAAAGGGGTCGAAAACAAATCGTTTCAAAATTTGAAGGTGCAAAACGCGTACAACCTTGCTGGTCTGCGTTACAATGGCGTTAGAATAATCAAGCAGATTTTCGTAAAAGTCCGATCAATTTTATACAATTTTTTGAGGAAAGGTCATTTGGCCACTAGAAGAAAATAACTGCTATTGATTTAGATTTTATTCACTCTACACAAACTGAACAAGCCAGCGAGAACAATAGGGATATACAGTGAATCAATATACGTTAAAACTTTGGACGAATGCACAAGATACATAATGCATCGTGAGTCAAAACGTTCACACAATTATAAACTACGTTTGCTGACGACTAAAACCAAAGCCTCGCCTATGTGAGCATTAGACGTTTTCGGCATAGGGGACAGATTTAAATGTTCCGCGGGCATGGTCTCATGCACCTCCAAACCCTGAGGCCGGCTGTTCCTTTCCAGGGACTGAAGTAACTAGTCAGTTTCAGCTCTTTGACTTCCGTCGCACAAACGCCCAACATTGGACTACTGAACCTTGAATCCAACCGACGTTGTGCTGGGCCCGCTGCGAAAGAACAGTTTCAGTGACAATACTCATGATTCTGGCTTAAAAATGGTCATATTGGTTTCGATTTTGGGTGTGTGTAATTTCCCATACCACGCAACTGCCCAGTGGTTGGTCGGGAGTTAAGTACACATACGCAAACATATATATTTGTATAGTCTCGGTGACATTTTAGAGTTTGTTGAGATGATATAAGATGTTGTTTTGGTTCTAAAAGTACGTGATCTTTTGACGTATCTTCTCTTTTTACCAAAGTTACACTGCGGAAACCATAAATTTCATACGCGATTACCTTGACTTATCGGATTTAAAGGTCCCAAACCCCACCAACTCCTTGAAGGAAGTCTACACTACGGAAACTATAAGTTTCATGCGTGATTACCTTGACTAATCGGATTTAAAGGCCCCAAACCCCACCAACTCCTTGAAGGAAGTGCTTTTTCGCTCTACTGTCAACGTAGACTTGTTGAGGATATTTTGTGGATAAACTGGAGCTTGGTCCGCTGATCATGAGACTAGATTTACGCACTTTTTCGGAAAGCACGGAGATGATATATTTACGCTAGTATCAAAAGGCTCCAAAATAGATGCTCCCTTGAACATCTTTAACGGACCGCTTCCATCCTACCAGTACAATTTTGAAACTGAAAGTGACAAAGCTTCCCACTTTCTGGACAACAAGTTACTCAGAATTTCCACTACTCAGTTAAAAATTATGTTTGCAGAATGCCCACGTGGACGGGACAGTACACTTTACCAAACCAAACGGGGGAATTCTCTATGCTGACACACTGGATTCTTATCTGCGGCACACGCCTAAAGTGCTCCGAACTGTTGATAATCCAGAGAGAGTTATAATCCAGTATGTGTCCGAAGGCCTTGTCCAACCGCCTATCATGACCGTTTGAAACAAATCAGTATACTTAATTTTTCCCTATAGAGCTGATTAGTTGGCGGACCTAATCAACCGCCGGTTGTTTGAATCCCCAAAACACAATTTTCGGCTGGAACACTGTAGTCTTTGTTCAAAATGAACCCCTTGCTCAACTTAGACCTCAAAGACAAAATGCCATTCCTAAACCAGAATGTGGTTGTGTATCTGTTCTCCCAGTGTTGTTCACCGGAATATGGCGGGCGCATGGCACGGCATATTGTTAGGAGGGTAAGTGAGCATATCTTACCACAACACCGCTGGACAAAATGGTTCAGCCAAATACTCAGTCGTGTCCCGCTTAACTGCCATCTGGCACGTAGTCATTCCGAACGCGTCGACTTATGTCACTTACTGGGTACCCAAAAATATTGCCCGTATCGATCCAACGGTTTCAGTTGACTACGGCCAAGTCAGTAGCCTTACACTCGAGAAACCCGGTGTTGTGTTGCCAAAATGTTTCTTACGAACGCTGAGTCTGCCTTGGTCATGTGAAGTGAACCAACCTACCAAGCCACTCAGTGAGCCTCCAGATATTCTCACAGTCTCGGTTAGATGCGACGTGTTGTGCATCGAGAGGCAGCGGTCCGTTTCTCACACATCTGATTAACTGAGCAATCTTCGCTGCATATTTCAATACTTACCCCCTAATTTAGGCAACGGATGTGTACGAATCTCATGACAACATATCAAATAAATTAGTGTTTGTCACTTCGTCTTGTTCAACCCATGGAAATATTTTAGGAAACTTGTATTTCTATATTGCGGATAGGCAATTGCCTAATTTTACATTCACCAGTGCGCATAAAAACAATTGTCGCGATGGTCATAATATGTTTCTATCCCAATGTTGCCTAATATTTTGGCCATAACACGCATTTTATTGCTTTGAGTACGCCGGTTAGTGAACGTTATCTTATGGTTTGGGTTTGTTGGGTATTGAGCGTTTAGTTTATACAGCCTAGCACAATTTTCCTCTCCACAAAAGGCTGATTCGCAAGCCGTTCTGTGATCATATTACCATCTTCCACAACAGGATCTAGTTATATCCGACATGCCCGGACCAAGCGTAAGAAACTTCCCTGGATTCAAAGGGACTGGAATTCATCGCAGTGTAATTTTTGGGTAATTCTGATAGCCTTTAATCTACACTCTGATTCTTACGTCCGCGACAACTCTTGGGCAACTTTAGTTAGTGAATATATTTCAGACAAACAAAGTCTCCTATTCCTCCACACTTTAGTTAAAAACATGGAGGCCTGCGTCGTCCTACTACTGTAATGTTGGTATTTCTGGGGTCATTTACTGTCTCCTAGCCAGGCTTTTGACATTGGTTGCGGATAAAAACCATGCTTCAGCCTAAGCGTAGACGCCCTGTCAAGATCGCAACTATGAATGTCACAATCAACAATACTACTTTGCTACGTTGGTTGTCGCGTCGTTGCTATACCTACCTGGTGCAGCAAGGCGAGTAAATAAAAACACCGACATGTAAATACACTGGCATTTAAATACGTATGCACGTAAGTAATCTTTGTTCGAAACTCCTGTACTCCAATTTTACTATTCACTTCGCAACTCTCCGTACCAAGAATGACCAGATTGTTCGATGTGCATTTTGCTCAGCTGCAACGTCTATGCGTCGATTTCACCAATAAAGTTAACATTTGATTGCTTGTGCTGTTTGCGCGCAGAAACACAGAACAATGAGAGGTTTCGCCTATACGGTGGATTTTCTCTGCATTGATGTGTGCGGTCAATCACGAGCACAAGACCTTTTCTTTTCTGTGCCAAACGTAAAATCCTCAAGCAGCGAAACATCCACTTTCTCAGTACTATTCAGTTTACTACCAACAATGTGTGCCAGCTTGTTAAGACGCGATCCAATTCTATCAACACAATCTTAGAGCCAAACGATCTTTTTATTTTGTAACCACAACGACAATAATATTTTTACAGAAAATGTCAACCCCCACATTGTTCCTGGCTATTTGTGCATAACAGGAACAGACACTACACGCATAAAGTGATTCTTATTGAGGAGCATTCTACTTGTCATTCGACCTATCTGGAGAGACTGTGAATCATTACCCAATTCGCTTCGGATCTAGCGACCCAGTGGTCCGCGGATATAACTGCGCATACTGGGAGACTAATGCAAGAAACAGCAACGTTTCGCTAAACCTGCAGCGAACCGTTGCCAGTATAGTTCTGGATAGAATATGGATTGCTCATTGTTACACCTACTGCCTGCCGCGGAATCAAGTGTATATGATGATCAGTTTAGCAGGAATAGGTAATGGAGTGTCTTGCTTGGTTCAATGATATTAATGCATTTTGGATTAGCGGTTTTGTTTCACTACTGAGCTGTTGACAATATTCATAGAAACTATACTCAGAATTAATATATTTGCATTGCATTCTAAAGTGCTATATCATTCAGTAGACACAGCAGCTTACGGTTTCATAATTAACTAGATTTAAATCTATACAACGTCTACCTTGTGCGAGTTGTTAGGATGTAGATAAATTTATGGTGTTAATTTTCAATACAGTGTGCGCAGCAAGCCTGATACCTTCTAAGACCAGACAGTTTTGTGAATACATTTAACCGTAAATGTTACTTGACTGGAAATTGAACCGGAATAAGATGCGTCTTCTAAGCCGTAGACAAAATTTAAAGTTGAAATAAATCCACCATTTTTGTTATGAAAGGTTGATTCTTTTATTCTTAGAAAAGACATATATAGTAAGGTTTAGGTATATGATTTTTCCTCTTCATCGAGTATGGGGATATTGACCGAAAATCCAGTCACCTGTTGAGATGTGTAATGTTTCTCCTGATTCAGGACGACAGCTACATTCCGTGTTACAATGCAGACTGGGGTAGGCAAGTTTAGTATCATAAATACGTGCATCAGTATCGTCAATTTGATGGACAGATGGTGAACGAAAAATATCAAGCTAAAATTTAACTTCTTTTGACTAACTGAAGTTTGCCAACTATAAGGTGCCACTCCTCAGGAAGCTGAGATATTTTCTGAAAACTGAAAATTATTGTCGTGTGCAGTGAGGCGCGGGATATTTTATTGTCCGCTATGTTGAACAAAAGCCCATGCATTTCTCCCATCTTAACTCTTGACATCTACGGTTTGCATTCTTGAGTACCGACACTTGTTTTCGAAAATCGCCCAAAGTAAGGCTGGAAGATTTGGAGGTTTCTTTTGTTCTACTTTTGAAATGCTTCAATTTTTGTTCTGTTGTACCGACGCCTCACATCACAAGCACATTACTTATTTAACCAAAAATGGTAGACTTCACAGAAAATGGACTGACCTATTCGCTGTTTATTTACCTCAGACGTCTAACAGACATCAACACAAAACTATGTTTACCATGAAAGTCTTTGTCTACATTCAAATGATTTGATATTCAAACTCAAATGAGTACATGGCAGTCTTAAAGCGATTACTCAGTCTTTACGGTTTCGCAGAAATCTGACTTGTCCTATGTTCACGCCTTGGTTATCAGGAAATAAGCGAGTCACAAGAATGCACTTATATTATTCAATGAACGTAAACGCAACGTCGTTTTTGGAGCAGACGAAAATTGATGTATACCCTCGAATAAACTTGTTCCTTGCTTTAAACGTCCCCACATGTTAAGGCTAAGCAGTTGTGAGGTGCTACTTTCACACACATTCAAGCCGAAAAGTCTCGGACGTTTTTAATGTTATCAGAGCTGTTTCAAAGTTATCTTTTTCCGATTAGACAGGTTGTCACTTTGCAGCACGGCAGAACACGCAGAAGCGATAGAACAAGTAGGCTGTTTAGAAATTTTTTCTTGCTAACGTTCTTGCTTTTAGTGCTAATGGGTGCGTAAATCCGTACCTATTAAAACTTGTAAAAGCTCTGAAAGCTATAGAGTAATAAATAAGCTACTCCGGTATTGTCTTTTAAATTCTAGACAGTGAGGCCATCGACTACACATTTCCGCTTTTGCATGCTTCTACTTTTTCAAGTGGTCAACTCACATCTGAATAAACTAGCAACAGACGAAAAATAATTCCATGCAACATACAACCATGCTCCCGAAGACGCTCGTAAATTTAGACATATGGTGAGGCCTACGTAACGACACGTAGGCATACGTAAAGGAAATAGCCATCGGCAATGTTGTGGAATATAGGTAGCTCGGGTGCGCTGATTGATTGTTGGTCTGTTCGCCGAGCTTGGTAGTTGGATTGCAAACGTTTCATTACCAATCGAGGTGACATCATCAGTGCGGGGTTGAGTGGTGATGTCACCTCGATTGGTGATGAAACGTTTGCAATCCAACTACCGAGCTTGGCGAACAGACCAACAATCAGGAAATAGCCATGTCATGAGGCGTTTTTTTATTTTCGTATATATAGAAGGACGGGAAACCCAAGCCTAACATTGGCGCGTGTAATGAAGAAATACGTCGGATCTTTCATCCACGACCTTTGAACTAGACTGTGTTGATTTATTTTGTGAAAAATTCCAACCACAAGCGCCAGCGTTCAACAAACCTGGGCTATTCAATCAAAAACGGCAGGGAGCGTATATAATGGTTTGTGCACCTCCTCTTGGAAACTATATTTCAAACTTTCGTCTCTAGAGGTCTAAAATAACGCGTTTAACGAGATTCCTCAGTAGCCTATTCTGCTAAATCGTAATTTAAATTCGCGCACAACTGGTCGAAAGATGACTAAAAGTCCTTACCATACCATGCTGCGGGTTTATGCACACTAGCTTCTCAAAAACCAAGTCGGTCATTGCAGTGAAGTTTCCCACCTTACTTTTGGTTCAAAAATATACAAAGTTCTTGGACTCCGATAGACCCGTCGCAGAAACAACCACCTGTTTGGAGTTTCCAACCGTATCTTGAGATTACATCCTTTTTCAAAAGTGGCCCTAAAATTATTTGATTCTTTTATAAGGAAGATTTGCTTAGTGCGGGGTATCGGGTATTCGCATGTTCTTACCGGAAGGCTTTGTTGTGTTGTTTACAGGATATCTAACACTGACAATTTTGTACGTAGAATTTACGTAGACTTATTCCACCTTCCACTGGCCGCAACAACCAGTTTTTTGAGCAGTTTAATACTGATGTTGCAGAGTGGTCAACTGGTGTCCAATAACGGAGCGTTACTATCTCAGAGCACTATGAAACGTGGAGGGAATAAGGGATATTAACCGATCAACAGCTGGCACAGGTTTGTGCGCTATCTTTGCCATATCCAGTAATCGCTATGATATTCCCAATTCACCAAACGATCTTCCTATTTGCCGAGATTACACATGCCAAATACGTTTTTAAGATAAAAATTTTCACAGCTTCTTGAGATGGCCGCTGATTTGCTGGCTGAGCTGAGCGGCTGGGTGCCAAATAATTCGCCACTTGTTGCGGAAAAATTAACGCTTAATTGTCAATGGAATTGCCTTTTGGGTAGTAGTAGTAGTAGCAGTAGCATGTCTTCGAATGAGACATTTCTCTCTTTTATCTCATAATCTCCTGTAGCCCTTTTGCATTCATCGCTTGTATTCTTTTTTTTATGTCTGCGACTATGCTCTTCAAAAATAAACGATAATATTGAATGATATATATAGGAAAAGATAATATAGTAGTAATCTGAGTGCAACAATCTTGATGCAGCGGAGAGTGCGTATGGAAAAGCTCCTTTCTACTCAGTGCCGAGTGCTACGCAATGTGGTTAACGATTCCGCATTTGGCAAGATTGTTCAGGATCTCAGCGTTCCGACCCGTGTCCATGGATCCGTGTCCACCAAGGAAGAGCCGGTGGCTGCTTAGGGTGATAGCCTGCACAACAGCGTTGACGGTCGCGGTTTACGACCACTTACCGCGCCATGAAGAGTATTCAGCATTGTTTTTCCTTTCTTCGGTTGTTAGACTTAACACGCATGTTTCCATAACAAAATTCTTACGTACGTTGGGATCCAGCTTATCTGACTGGAACTGTTGGTGGCATGACTTCTAATGAGACATTTCTCTCTTTTATCTCATAATCTCCTGTAGCCCTTTTGCATTCATCGCTTGTATTCTTTTTTTTATGTCTGCGACTATGCTCTTCAAAAATAAACGATAATATTGAATGATATATATAGTCTACTCGAATGAGTGTACCCTAACTGATCACTGGCTGTTGGTGTGAGCGTCCAATTAAACTTGCTGATTGGTGCATACCTGGCTGGTCTATGGATTCAAAACTTTTGCAACCCACCCTGCCCTTTGTCTCGTTACCTATAAGTGGACTTCTGTTTTCTGGTATGCTGGGTGGCTACGCAGATCTGTCCCCTTGTTACCATTTGTCTGGTGGCCTGCAGGGAATGGCTGTGGTTTGACAATGCCAACTTCATTATGCGGGTCAATTAAACTTTTGTAAAATTTGATGCTTCAAGGAATTTCTCTGGTATTCTCTACTTCGCTGCCCCGAAGATTTTTTATACTTAATCAAGCTTTCATGCGCGGTACTTCTTTTTCATATAGGTAAGAGATTGTGGGTCTTAATATACTATATTTGTTGGTTTGTTTGTTTTCTCATGTGCAAAGTTGTTTTTGGGTTTATCCAACGCGATCTGTTGCAGTCGGTACATGTTTTACGGTAGACAGTGATGTTTCTTGTGTCCTTTTTTACTCTAAAATATGTTCTCCGAATGTATTGGTTGGTTACGTCCAGTTGTTAAATCGGATAGGTTTAGACATTCAGAGAAACTACCTGTTTGCATGGATGTATTTGTTACTACTGAGCGACCCAGGCTTTGGAGGAAATTTCTCTGTCACTCGGTGGATGTATTTTACCCTCTCACTCATGATTTTTTTGTACACTGCATTGCTCTTCCACTCCCTTTATAAGAGTCTAGATACAGCTGTTATTTTGTCTTGCAATAACGTTGCCTTCTAATAGTACATGCGCATTTGGCTCACTCCGCTGCTACTCCCGCTTACCTAAACGCTCAAAATATTTTAACGGTTATTCATTCAAAATGTGGCTGCGAATTTGATGCGTCTAAATGTAATGTAACATAATTTATCTGAGTGATTTCCTGCATCCTGCTTGCGAAATACGAAATGTGTTCCACTTAGCGTAACTTACTTTGGTTTGACGGCAAGTAGAACGTTACTTTTCAGTCCTTATAGAACTGCTCGGGCGATACACGCAGGGCTTGACGACTCACTGGACACTCATTATGATTCTTTATTTTCTCCTCTCAGAGTTCAACCATCTGTAGTCACCCATTTCTGCTAAATACCTTCATTTCAGTAGTGCTCTTCCGCTGTGGCTTTCTTCTTAGTCAAATCACATTCCTGGCTTCTGTAATAAACAAAACGCTAAAATCACAACAATCATTCAACTGTCGACTCCCTGGAAGTTGTCACAATCATTAGCAGCGTTTTTGCATGTTTTGATTAGTTAGATTATTTGCTATCTGTCATAACTGGTGCGCAACGCTGCCTTCCAAATAAAACAAGATATTACATGGGATTTTTCCTTTATGCGGGAGATAAACGTAAAACAACTGATGAAAACAACGCCCCAAAATTTTGTTGTTTGCCTAAAATCTAACGACAGGGAGCCGTGACCTGACTACTATTTTAACACCGAAAATAAATTGCAAAATTAGGACACGCATTAACTGATCCACGATTTCTGTTACCAAGCCTCATGATGTCACAAAAGCAAGAAACAGCTAAGCTGGTATTAGTATTGAATATTGTGCCTCTTGCCGGTCAAAATGTGTGTTCCGTTCACATTGTCTGATATCCAAATACAATTTCTTATGTTTGCCAGTGTATCTGCCAGCCTTAGTAAACGAACAGAGTTTGCAACAAACCTGCAGCAGCACTTGATTGAAGGAGATCTCTTCTCCAAACAGACATATCTGAGACACCTTGGTTTATATAACGCACATCTTGATGCTGGTATTGGAGTGAGTTTTTGATGACGGAATATGTCCGACAATTGCTAAAATATTTCGCGTTGTTTTTGCAAGTTTGTGGTAGTTGTCGAAGTTTTTAATTAGCGTCTGTCGATAGTCCTCTCGTGATTGAATAGTTGTGCTGTAGCGGAGTGTACAAATCGTCGGCCTTTAAAAAATACCTCATCGGATTTTGACAATGCCACAATGTGAAACTTTGAATCATTGTTCTGAAAATCGCTAGTTAACAAATGTGGTAAATTTTGTGGAACATGTTAATGATTGTCACAGTAGGGTTGTCATGATCCTGGATATCTTCATATTAATGTGTTGAGTTTGCTAAATACCAGCAAGTAGCATTGCGCAAAGCCGGGCACACGACCAAAGATGTCGTCAGTCTTAAAGCCAATAGCCAATAACAATTATTATTTAAAGCTACCTGCGGTTACTAGTGACTTACGTTAAAACTTTGAACGTGTGAGTAGTACTATCTATTAGTCGTGATCACCCGAAATACTTGTGTCCTGATTCTTCAATACCCATGCTTGATTTAGGCAAACACGGCAAACCGAATTTTCGCCAATGGCAATCAGGAATGATTGCGCCGGCAAGCTGAATCTGTGTGCTGTAATTCTAAAACTGCTCATTGGTGATCTTTGCCCTCATCGCCCTATTGCGCACTGCCGAGCTTACTTATCCCTGACAGGCTCAAGTTGTATTTTCCACACCGGTTGTTCGTCGCGCCGTGCAAGCTGAAAAGTACATATAGATAACAGGTGTAATACACGGCTATTCCCTATCAAGGAATTCGTGGCTGTAAGGGTTGAAACTCTTATATTAGCATATTCATACATTCACATGTAAATTAATCTCAGGAGTTTCCTAGTGCTTATTTTGTTAACAAAATGGTAGAGATTCGGTCACTAAATTATCCATTTCCGAAACACGATATCCTGATAGCTAAACAACAAAGAATATCCTTCTTGTTTTACTTTTAACTATCCAACAATTGCGATTATCCTTTGGTCGATTTTGTCATAAACGTGTAAAATATCTCTGCGCTTCAAAGTTGAACTCAAGCCTGAATGTAATTTTGAAAAAGTAGGCCTCCCTTTTTTGGACACCTTATGTTGCTTGAACAAAGGAAAATCTCCTTTTCCTTGTTTCATTTTTGATCATTCAAAAACAATGATTAAGTTCTTGTTGATTCTGCACGTACTAATGGAATGAATTGGCGTCTCAAAAACTCTGCGCTGGAATAGGTGAAAATTGGAATAAAACAAAACAGCCAAATGATTACTTCAGATATTTTCAATAGTACTTCAAATAATTGAAGCAGTATTACGTGAAAAAATGTAACGCAAATATCCTACATAGGTACAATTATTGTTGTTTGTACACCAAAATAAATGTAAAAAATTGACAGCATAAGCACAGTGCTTGGAAGCTCGTAAGACTGCGCAAACGGGAGTGGTGTGAATATGAACAATACCTATCCCGCGAAACCCAAACGGATATCAAATTTAGGTTTTTTAAAAATTCCGGTTTTTTCAGCTGAATGTGTTTACGGACGTGGGTCTACTGGCGTTTCCGGCTAGCTTGAAAAGAATAATTCAAATGTGTATATATGTTTGCATATTGAAAATGTACAAACATTCCACTACATGTTTAAGAGCTGATAATGTGAACGGCATTAAACTATGCCACACACACCAAGGCTGGCCTTCAGTCCAAAGTGAAAATGCGGTTCACTGTTAACGTGTCTATCTTTGCGTAAGTTTGGAGCGTTGTGTTACGGCAGACAGTTCAATTAGAAGAGCCTGAACTATACAGTACGCTGTTATTAGCTGACGGTTCTCTTCTGCAAATTTACAGGTGGTTTATTTTTGAAAATGTGCTCCGAAATTGTGTTAACAAAAAAAACAAATTTTGAGCCTCACTCCTCAGCTGACGACCCGGCAGATACTATTTAAGACAAAAAAGCGCGGGTTGACCGATGACAAACTTGATTTGTTGGCCTGATATTATCTTTCCAAAACTTTGTATTAAATTGGTCATAGAAAGATGGCATTCAAAAATGAAAATATATGTGATGTCTAAAAATGTTAATTGTGTTTAGTTTTCGGAAAAAGATTCTTCTTCCTGTTGCGAAAAAACCGCTAATTTCATCAGTGCCACTGTCAAAAGTTTTTAAAGTGCCATCTTCCATTGCTAGTGGTAGTTTTCGGCGCATAGGTCATTAAATCTAGGTTAATTTTGGGCCAGGACGATGAATTCTGATTTGTGTGCAGTTCGCCTGCTGGGATTTATTTTATAGGCCATTTGGGTAAATCTATTAACAGTCATTTAATTTCTTACTTCTTAAGAATTCAAAAACAAGATGTTCCTGGAAAGCTTTATTAATTATCATGTACCCACAAGACTCGTGTACAGGGATCATTTGGTCGCCTGTTCTACAAAAGTAGGTTTATCTATTGTGTCATACTGTACAAATCGTTTAGCCTGTCTGTGCCTCAACGTGTAATTCTTTATAAAGAATATTTTTGCAATAAATATTTTGGAGAATTCAACTACCTGCTTACAGGAAAAATGAGACAACTGCTAAATACATATTTAGCAAACGTGTATCTTCTCTAAAACGAATGCACCCAGCTACCGATAAGGTTTGTTTGCTGTGCCGAGAAATCAGCGGCAGGTCTCGGTGGTACACATTTCTACTCCATTTTTTAAAAGACAAATTGTGCCAAGTCTGAGTGCTTCAACAAAATTTGTTTTCAACGAGTAGCTCCTTCATATTCTAAAACACGTAAGTGATGGTGAACCATCAGAAAATTTAGAAACCTGTGAGTTCAGTTTCCAAAGTAAAATAATTTAGTCCATCACAGATAGAGAACTTTGCGACGGATTTCCGCGTAAGGTTACTAAACAATACCAAGTAAACACGTCCCCAAAAAGGAAGTAAAACTTGCTTTTGAGTTCTGTATACGCTGGTTATCGAGAATTCTTCAAACGGAACCCCCGAATCCCAGCAGGATATCGGGGATTAAGTGTGCGTTAGGCCTTTCTGCGCACGAATGTGCCTTCTCCTATTTCCCGCTATGCAGGACACTTGAGTAACGAAAAAATGTAAACGTTCCATTATTTTTCGTAGTGAAAGTGAGCTTCAGAATTTTTAGTAAATAAAATCGACCCGTAACTTTGTACAATCTATGCTCAAAGGTCTGATCGATTGGAAATTATCAAAAGAATGCACCACAGGAACCCCGGCGTTTTATTCGATCTTTTTCAGAAAATTGTCTCAAAGACTATAAAATTCAGTCCTAACAACTCGCTTTTTATACTGATACCGAAATTCGATTACTGACCCGAATGTCCGTGGTTCCATTCCGACCTCTTTATCTCGACTAGCCCTGTCGAGACAACCTGGACAACCTGGCAATATCCCAGTCCTCGTCCTTCATTCTGGTAGCATTGCAGCCAGGCACCAAAAAGATGCTATAGCTAAACGCTGATAATGATCATGACCGAAATTCAAATTTGTTAAGTTATGCATCGGGTGGGGTGCCCTTCAGTTCTTGTTCTGGTCAGTTTAATTGATTGAATGAAATTTGTACCGTAAGTTGTAGAATCTACCTGCGCTAAAAACACACATGATACATTAGCTACACGGCGAGTAAACAGTTTTCGTAAAAATTCGTCTTACCTACAACCAATCGCTGAGTGAGTTAGGAATGAGTGAGACTCCAGGTAGGGGAAACCGTTTCGCAAAACACTGCTTGTCAGTAACCTGTAGCAAAAGACCTAAGCACATGGCCACGAATCAAGAGACTGTGGTGAAATGGCTTAAACTTCCTAAAATGCAAAATGCTCCTTATTGCCCGTAGGGATTATTCAACTTTAAACCGCTTCTATTCACTAGCATAGACGTTTGGTCGAAATTCCAGACGAGTTCTATAACTTCAACATGTTTTTTTTCAAAGCTGTCTTTTTATTTATTTATTCACCTTAATATTCGCCTTAATATTATTCATTACGGGTGATTTACACACCGTTTTTGTGAGCATATTTAACAGGCCTTACCACTGCGTAGTACATCTACTGGTGTAGTACTATTTCAGCTTTTCTAATTTACTCCAATTAACCCAAACACATGACAATCAAGAATAGCTTGAACAGCGCCGCATAAGGCACTTTCATCATTTGAAGTTACTTTTAATTAAGATCTAAAAAATTTGAGACATATTACCGGGACACATTTTTAGCTCACTGTCTAACATTTTTCAGTGTTTACACGCCGTACGGATACGTTTTCAGATGACCAAATAAGGCTTCAAAATCCAGGACCGACGTAAAATAGAAAACAGTATTAAGGAGAATGGCCTATTAATTTCGAATTTTAACTCGAATTAACTAGAAATATCTGCTGACGACAGCTGGCATATGAGTCAAAGAAAATAATTACTTGTGTATGGATTTTTTTAATTAATTAATTTATTTGTTTGTTTCAAACCAAACGATAGCAATACCTACGGTGGCGTGGAAACACATGTTTAATAATTGTTTGTTGGCAAATCAGTTAAGGATACTTATCTAAAGTACCTTACTATGAAGTTTTGTTATTTATATTCCGACAAATTTAGGACTAAAATACGAGTTGTCTACGCGTTTCAGCACAGTGCTTAGTGCTTCACTTGATAATCGGTTAAGCAGCCGGTGATCCATCCTCTAGAAAAATAGTTTGAATTCATCATCAAAGAATAAATTCGTCAGCTGTTTTGACCTTGGATCGTGCAAATGCTTGTTGCACCGAACTTCGTAAGTTAAGTATATGGACGCGAGCTGGTAACAGGTTGGTGCATTTTCAAGGTGCGGCCAAGCTGAAGGAGACCGCGTATAACGTTCGTAATCCCTCTATAGGCAAAAGATCTGTGCAAGCCATCTGCACGCCGAGGAATTTATCAGTAAACCTATCCAGTTTCTGCAGACATTTTAGCCGGCCTGAGCCACAGCTTAAGTTGGAGCTTGGAATTATATATATATATATATATGTCACAGTGGAACAACTCAGAGTGGTAAGAAAACAATTTAGGCTGCCAAATTCCTCAGAAAACAAATATAATTCCGTTTCAGCCTCCTTATTTTTTGCCTGTGTTTTTCTTCCGATGGATTGCATCTACGGTAGTGTTCATACAATTTTCGTTTGCCTGACAATGGATAGCGCTGAGATTTGGACATTATTACAAACCTTTTCTGGAGGAACATTACCTGCCTCGTTAGCTAGGTTTCTTATTCTCGTCAGCCGTAGCCTAAACGGTCTGTCCGCTGTCAGCAGTGTAAATGTCTATTCAAGCGGAAAAGGCGTTCGGCATGTTTCCGTAGGTATTCATTACCACAGTCAGTTGGCTCAATAATTGTATTACCAGTTGATTGCTGATAGTTTGAACTCACTGCTTCCCTTAAGGAAACTAGTGACAGCAGTTTAAACAAGCGGTTGTTTTAAACATTTTTCGCTGCGTTCATCGTCACTGCTAACGCACGACAGTTGTTCGATTGTGCAGATGTCCGTATCGTTTTGGTGTTCATGTTCATAAAATGAGCCATCAGATCTGACTGGGTTTTCTTCTTTTTGAGGTGGCGGTCATTAAAGAACACTTTTGGATTACATACTAAGAAAGCGCACCTAAAGATGCTTCGATTACTGCCTAATGAGCTGACATATAGGGAACAAAATCCAGTAACAAATAACAAATAAAACAAGCTGCACAAGGGAGAAATGTAAAATCCACCGCAACATTGTGAGTCCTCGAATTAAAGATGCAAATCGATCTCACATAAAATGCAGTGATTTTCCAAACTTTCTAAGTAGTTCTTACGCAAGCAGTTAGACTCCGCCTATATGTACGACGATCTCAGCTGGCTTAACCCTGAACATTTGTAAAAATCATGTTGTCCATATGGCGAGTTTCGCCAAGGATTAATGTTTTTATTTGCCTTGATGGAATATCCTGCGGAAAACAAAGTTCGGTAGGTTTTGTCAAAATTTCCGAAACTGTGTCTGGCTGCCCAATTATATCACACAAATTTCCGAAGGAGCGAACAGGATGACCACAAATAAGAAAGTAACCACTAATGAGCCGCCTTCATAAAATATCCTGAGGCCGAAATACGTTTTTCATCCGTTACTCCTTCGTTACGGATAGCTTAGAGAACTTAATATGTGGTTTATCCTATCAAGCTGAGTAACAACTTTGCTGCACAACTAGGTGAAGATAAAAAGAAGCGATAGTCGATAATAATAGAATACTTAGCTCAGTGCCTTCTAGTTACGACATTTGTTTACCAACCTTTCTTAGCAGTCAGGGTAGTTACGTAATATATTTTCTTCTTTCTGTTTCAAAATTCCAATGAATTTTAAACAATCTTGTACGAACTATTTGACGACCAACGATGGCGTGTGATCATACGTTAAAAACTTCGAAAACTTATGCAGCTCTACTCTCAGAATCCGATCTCATTTTATTTTGCTAGAATGTAAATTTAGGTTTCAGCACAAATAAACGTTTACCCTTTAGAAAGCCACAAGAGTAACTGTTTCATGCGGTGGACATGTGTGGTTGAAACGTAAAATATTCCCATTAAACAAACGGTTTTGCTTTCATTTCAGGATAATTGGACTCAGCCCTTAAATCACCTTTATTGTGAGTTTGGGATAAAGTTGATATTAATCGATGCCACGATTTTGACCACGTTTACACTGAAATCTTTCACTCGTCAGTACTTACTTTTATCCGTCCGACGAGTCCTAAAGCAACCGGCGGAGGTACAACGGAAAATAATAAGTATCACAAGGGTGGATCCGCTGTGCTAGATAGATAGGTTTTGTAGGCTATGCAGAATAAAACTTGATGGGCTGCTGAATCGAACCACATATATTTAACATTGATAACTCGTAGTTATATATATATACATATATACATTATATATACACACACACATACATACATATATACATATATATATACATATACATATATATACATAATACGGCATAATAATATGGTATATATTATTATAGAAACATAATTGAATCTGCCTACCGTGGTGTATTCGGTAGAGCATTTTGCTTGAAATTTTGCTTTCCAAATCTGCTTTTATTAAAAAAATCCATTTATCACAATTAGGCTGTTCGCTGTCAAAGATTTAATCCCACTCTAATGAGAGTATCCATGTATGTCTTGCCTTTGGCGGTTCCCTAGCTTCTACCACAAACGCTTTTGACGGAATATTAGCGTAGATTAGTTTGTAAAACACGTCTGTGTCCAATCACACAAGCGTTTTTTTTTGTTGTCTGTAGTTTAGTCGCCAACCTCAAACCACAAACACTTCTTTCAACGTGCCACCAGCGTGGATTACCTTCCAAGTAGAGAAACGCACCAGGATTATTGAAGAGTGGTTGATTAGTTGATTTTCACTTGTCAAATAAAAACAGTCCTTTTCATATTCCCCGATTAGCTAATAATAGCTTTACACAAATTTCTCCGCCGTTCTCTTTAATTCACCAACTTCTCCCCAAAACTATATTTCCTTTGAGGACTTGGGCACCAAAGAGGCATCAAACATGCCTCCACAGCAGAAAAAACCTTAATTGCTGACAAACCTAGCATGTTTAGGGTGGAACTACTATTTTCCCTTTTATGCATGTTGAAAACTAAACGTTTTGCGCATAAAACTTGCTGGAGGGAGCGCAAATATTTTCGCAGGTGCTTTGTTAAATCAATCAAATGAACTTTTTTGATTGTCTTGATGGAAAACGCCCGTATCATTCCGCTCCGTCATTCTCATCAGCAGCAAGTTTAACAAATGTCACTATGTGCGGATCACCACTTTGACAGCCACTCCCAAAAGTATGGCACGCAATGAACTTTAGTTTCGCGGCCATGTCCTTCTGCGTTACGCTGCCGCTCATATAGGAGGAAATATTCTTGGTAACTTAACCATTTATTTGTCATACTTAGTCTACTTATTTCTTGCACCCATCCACTCGCACTTCCGAAACTGCTTTATGCACTCATACCATTAAAATTGTAGTTCTTTTGTAAACTGATAATGCGCAGGAACAGAATCGAATGTACTGTTTGGAGCCCTATCTATTTCTTTGGGCTTTTCTACTTTTGATGGGAGTTTGTAAAAGATTACTCTACACAATTCCGGATATGGTTCAGGGCGAATTATTATACGTTCCGAAATTGTTGTCATACTGCATGCTAGGTGTTTGAAAAAGCACAAAAGTTCCGCCGCCTTACCTGGCCTTGTCACATTGTTCTGCGTGCAGGGCGTTCATAACCGTTTGGGTTTTATTATTCTTAAGACAATTTTTAATCAAAAACATCTGTGCTGGCACTGATCGACCGATTTCAGACAGTGGTGCTGTAGCTTATGTACAAGTATAGAAGTCAGGATGACGGCGAGTTTGCTCGTCATCTCAACACAACCACCAATATTATGCGACTCGTAGTTGAGTGACGCATGGCCATGATTCCGCTGAAGCACTGAGACACTGGCAAAACGAATGACACAGGCGACAAATGTTCATGGTCGAGAATTATCCATACAAGAATCCCAAAATTGTGTAACTAAGGAGGACTGTTCTACAGTGGAATACCTTGCATTATCCACTCCAGAAACGTTCCCCAACGTGCATAATCCTTGAATTCGAAAGTTCTGCCTTCTGTAGGATGTACAAAACAGTAACAGATGCCGACAGACCGACAAATTTCCCTCAACGGTTTTTATACAAGGTGCAATTAGCAGCGAATTCATACCTGGATTGTCCGTTTTCATTCCAGACTGAAGTCAGACCGTTTTTGAAACAAAATATCTTCAAGCAGAGTACGTAAGTTACTAGTTTACTCAAGATTGAAAACAAATATTGAGGATTCTAGTAGCTACCCTACTTAATTAATGTTGAATGTTGTGCTAAATGTTATGCAGTTCGCAAACTTTATTGGTCTCCACCAGGTGTTGCGAGGGTTTTCAAGTCAAGATCAAAAGAAAGACAGAATAGAAGAGTGTACTGTACGCTTCGATCGTCTAATGGCGCTAGTACATGAGTTGAAATTACAGAGTAAAACTTGCCGATTATTGATGTATGAAAGCTACGGTTTACGTAATCATCACTTTAGGCCAATAAACACAAGAGCAGATGGGTTAAAGTTTGATGATTTAAAGTGTATTGTAGTTGGTTTAGATTTTGTACATCAGACAAATGCCGCTGCGCCAATACCGGCGATTTGCCACGTGCTGGCTCGACTGACCGAAAACCAGTTAACACAGGCCTATCAATTTACTTTCTTATATTTTATCCATGTAGCAATGCCTCGCGATTTCCGCTGCCGCATCACCCAATTGTTGCAGTGTAAGTCCTAGCCGTAAACGTCCTCTATACACGAAGCCGTACATCTCGCTTCGTTCGTGAACCTTTCCTTCTCTGATTTCAGCGGCCAGGGCAGCTCCGATGAAGTTGCGTGGAATGATGGTGATAGCCGCTCCGCTATTAACTTGACCATTTCAGAAATTTCCATAGGTAAAAACCTCTGACTAAAACGCCACCAGACCGGCGCGATCTGTGACACTTTAAACAAAACTGTTCTTCTCCGCTTGACTTCAACGATCCCTTGGTTACACAATGACATTGTCTGCCGAAGTGATTAACCTCTTGGCACTTGTTGCATTTTCTTCAAGGGCTGAATACTTTTACCTGACCACCATGTGTCTTGTTTGACAGCAGTTGCACGAGTCAGTATTCCGCGATTCAATAACACTTAATTTGACTCTTGGATCACTTTGAGTCCAAAAGCTGGTCAGACTCTTAGCGGCCGCGTCGTTGTTGTATGTATTGAATCATCGGTCCAAAGAAAACGTACGGCATTTCGCCCGCTTCTTAGTGGCAACGCCACTTTAGACACAGGATTATTTCACATTCTATCAAAATTTCCCTCAGGCGTTCGAAGAATTTTACTAACTAGCCAGTTCCTTCAGTGCCAAAAAGTACCACTTGATGGATTCGCCACGCTTTTGATCTAGCTGAGAGGGTCAAAATACTCCGCAAGTTTTCTTCCTTTTGTTTATGCAGAACTTCATGAACTTGGTGATAAATGCAAATGGAACATCAGGATTGGAGGGTTTGGTAATCGCTCGCGCCATGTTTTCTTCACTGTTCTAGAAACTGGTATCCTGATGTTCATTCGACTATAGATTGGAGTTAGTCAGCGGTAGGAATTGATCATAACTCAGCACAAGATGGTAATCCATTTGGAAGCACGTTCACGTATTATTTTCCTAGTTTTCTTATCTCTGATACCTGTACTCCCACCCTCTTCCAAGGTCTGTGTTTCGTTTTACAAACACGCATTCCTAATTTTCAGCTAATTAAGCCGGCCCCAGGATAAAAAACACTACCATATTCTTCCACAAACCTTCGGTTGAACTGTTAAGACTCCCAATTGGAAATTGACTATCCTTACCGCTAATCAGACAGAGTATATCACGTATTAGTATTAATTGTTCCATACTCCTTCCCGGAGTAATGAGGATAGCATAGTATAGTATAGATTTTAAGCTCATTTTGAGGCAGTTACAAAAATTCAATTGAGCAAGAAACGCAGCATTAAACTAGATGCCATCAGCTAGTTCATCAAAACGGGTTAGGCTATTTAAAAACCTCACCAAATATCGCGTCTTATCGTTAGCAGTGTGGACCACGTGGGCCAAGTGTGAACAAAACTAAAATGGACGATTACGCAGGTAATCCTACAGTTTCCCCATTAACTTTGTGGTGACGATCGTGAGTCCCAACCAGTACCTAAGCATTGGAGTTTTAGTGGTTGCCTGCGGTTTTTAGCGTTCCAGCACAAGTTCAAGTGACATAAACAGTGACCTGTCGTGAAGTGGTACATCTTTGTGCACCCCCCTCCCCGATTGCCAAGCTTGATGAACGGTTGTATTACTAACTGAATAAACTGAACTGTTTCCATTGTTATATCTATTGGAAAACGTGGCAGATATGGCCATCTAGGTGTAGTGTGTTGATGCAGTTGAATTAAAAACTTTCTCCTATTCATTACGTCTTCACCGCTTGGTCGCTGGATTGGTTGCCAAGGTATGTCAGTAGTTTAACCACATGCCTATACCACTAACTTATCTGCACAACAATCGAGAGGTAATGAAAACCTATTCACTATTTTTCCAGGGAAAGATGCAGATGACTTGGTCATTGAAACAGAGTGGCAAAGTCACCTAACTTTCGCGTTTCTTCTATCCTTACATTTACCCTCCCAATTTACGTCTCAGGATCTTCAAACTGATCTACTTCTCAACAGAACTGTTTTACGTTTGTGCGTTTGTCTGTTTGAGTCCGAGAGATACGATGCTTTCAAAATATTCGCCATACTATGGTCGACAGGGGGCGCATACCGAAACTTTTTTGTTCTATACTTCCTTCAAAATTGCTAGTGATGAACATGAACGACCTCAACGTCATGCACCTTGACACGTGATCACACAAGCGCATTTAATAGGTGGTTTTAAGTCGACGAGTGAGGGCGTTTCCAACATACCGGATGAATTCCAATTATGGCAATAAAATATAAATATTGAGATTCAAAGCAGTAAGGCATCTGAAGACGGACCTGCAAGTCTAAAATTAATTGAAACAATGCTTTCTGGCGAAATACTCAAGTTGTTGTTGTTGTATGATGTCATTATTGGAAGTAAGTTTGAAATAACTTCTCATTGAGTGATTTGCCCTAGCCAAATCACTCAGCTGCCTCAAATGTCAGAACTGCCCGATTCCACATCGACCTGCACGTGAAGTTTTTGTATATCCTAACTGCGAAGCCTGTGTGGTAAGTCACTTTTTTTTATTATTACCTTCTTGCATTGTATTTACTTTTATCAAGTGCACCTAACTATTATAGTCTTCATCATCCTGGTAACACAGACATTTGTTAGTGTTTGTCACCTTTTGATAATCACTTGAATTACATTACAACCAGAACACTAACAAATCTATGCTGACAACTACCTCATCCCCTTCAGTACGAGCCTCATATCAACACGTTAAAGTGTGCCTTAGTCTTAATATAAGGTGACCTTTGCGGATATGTAATTGAGAGTGGTCATTGAAATGTTGCTAAAATTTTAGAATCGCCACCTAAACAATGGCATCGCCTCATGAATATTGCTTATATTGACTTAAAGTCACACACAGCTTTTATAAGGGGATGTTGGCTATTGCATAACGTCCAACTCTATTATATACCGTAGCCTGGACGTTTACAGTTGTTTGCATGTACTCCACACTAGTATTGTCGTCACACTCGAACCGTTAAATATATTTCGAAGATCGTTCAGTGTACAGATACTGCATCCATATATGCTTTTCAAGTTAAAACCTATTCATCAAAATGCACCTACTCAGCCATCAACGTGTACCACTGTGCATAGTTTTGAAATTGAATGCTTCGGACAGATGTAGCGGGTTGACAACCATGTATTGGAATTTTGCAACGAATGTGCTCGCCTCTGTTGTCATCACCTCTTTGTGCGGCTTTGTAAACAATGACATCAGCACAACCTGTCAGTCGCAACCGAAATTCCAAAAAGAAAAAACGTACCACAAATTCCGCTAAAAGTAATTTCAAAAGACCAGTCTGTTACATTCTGCATCCACAATAACCAACTCTCACACTTTTAGTGTCCACAGACAGTGTTTCTCTCGGAAATGTTTGTTCACCATCACCTTCGTACGGACTACAACACACCACGCACACTGCATTTTGTCGCTGAGTAATGTCACTGACGCAGTTGGCCCTGTATTCACCATTGATGTAAGCAATGCACTTCTCGTCGCGACTGCCTGTAAATAGTATTCAAGAGCTAATTTAGCCACTGGCGTGCCGTAGCATCCTCAGGTTTTTATGTACTGGCATTTTACTGGAGATGGATTAGTGGATAGGGCGCGTAAATACTAGTACGTAGTTCAAGTCCAACGACGGACACCTGAACTACTCCTGTCTAGGCTTGAGCGACCCAGGCCTTGTGCTTCCTTTGGGTGAGATGACAGCTGGCCCCGAAAGTTTATCACAGCTAAATGCTTGCTAGTATCTATTTGACTAATTAGATCTTGCGCGTCTGTTGCAAAAATAAAACTTAGGCATTTTGCAGACTTGTCACCTGTCATTTATACACTATGTTGCATGATTATATGTCCGCTCATTCTTTTCATTACGGCTTTAAATGGAGTAAGCTTGTATCGAAACCGAACACAAACTCGTAAATTTCGGGAAAGCCAATTTAACTATCTAAGTCAAAAGAAAAGCAGAAAATGACGAGCTGCTGCGGGGACTAGGTGATTCCTGCGAATATTAATAGCTCCCTGCTGATAACATTTCGGACTTATCATTTCGGAGTAAGGGAATCAATCGCGCCTGTCACCATTGGCATTCCCACCCTGTAGCAAGATTTCAACGGCAAAACTAAGAAGTAAAACCTATGGACTACGCTATTTTTCAGAAAAATTGCATTTTGCACTTTACCAGAATACAGAAGCCCTAGGGTCAGTTTTACATGGAATTGATTAACCGGAAAGCGAATGATTAACCATGTTTGTAACTGTTGCAAGGATTGACGTGAATCAGTAAACTTTTGCGTCTGTCAGGCACAACTAACTTCGCAAGCAGGTGGTCTAATGCGCCATCCTGTGACAGAATGACACGATGTCAAAAAATGTACGTTTTATCCTCAAATATTTTTGGCCATGGACATTTCTGGGAGCAATATTCCTGCCACAAATAACGCGATGACTAAGCGTTCCAACATTTAACACGCTCAGCATGTTCGGCCGACAGCAAAAGACCTATACCGAGAACAAAATGTTCTTTTAAAAAAAGTATCATTCAAATTTAGAATAGCAGGATTCGGAGATGATTGAGTGTTGTTTGATTAAGTGGACAGGACGTGAAACGTTAAAAAAGATGTGCAAAATGGTTGCAGTCAGCTGCTGATCCGATGCCGCTGGCACACCAACCAGCACAGCGGTTGTTTCTTCATCACCCGCGTTGTTTAGGTATAAGAACTCGTGTCAAATATTCCTCTCAGTTGTTGCACCTGTTTGGCTAGATGCTGTCCCATACATCTAATCACTTTATGTTAAAACATCATGTATGTGGTGCCCGTTACCTATCTGTTTGCAAAAATCCGAAATATGTTTTTTAACAGTTTGCTTGTTTAGCCTATTTTTGTGACAGCAAACCGCTCACACAGATTTAGCCGGAATCATTTATCATGGTGATTACATTTCCTAAACTGTTTTTGGGCAATTTCGGGAGACATACTCTTACTTTCATCCATATACCGTGAAAAATATCCTCCTCGTTCCTACATGATAATACCGCTTATATTTCATTAATTGATACGCAATAAAAGAGAGTTTCTCACGTTTGCGTTGACTGAGGAAAACGTTCAGTTCAGCGCTAGCTGAGAAGGAAGTTTTCGGAATGTTTTAGGTGTTAGTAACAGTACGATAGTAAGAATTACTAAAAGGCGGCTCATAAGATCGTCACAGCTAGATCAATTACTATTTGGCTCTTTTGAAATCCCGCAAAGTTTTTCGCACTGCCTAAAATTATTAGTTTTGGATTCGTCAGACCACATTTGTTCTATGAATAGAGTGGCTGTTTAACATAGCAAAATTACGCTGCGCAAAATTCAGGACCCAAATTTCTATAAGGTTTGAGGCAACAATGTCCAATAGAAATTCTCTAAAAATCGGCAAAATACGTCCAAAAATGAAACTTCATTTGTAGCATCAGGATATAATTCGATCTCAATTTACCTGGCAGCACCAGGAAACCTACGAGAATGGAAAACTGGTACGCTCAGCTCGTAAATGCGACAAATGTCCCAAAAAAACTGAAGAACGTTTCGGCTCGAAAGTGTACAAATATTGGAATAGTTGTAAAAGGCGTGTGCTACGACTACGTCTCACGTACTTTTACTATTTCATTTACAGTAAGGCTCAAGGTTATCTGTTGAGTTGAATTCCAAATTTTCAAAACGTGCGATGTGATGAATACACCCAATACAACTAAGACAACAAAGAAAACACCAGGAACCACAACAAGAACAAGTAAAATAACAACCACAATAGCAGCAACCACAAAAGCAAAAACAAGCACGACAGTTACACCACAAATAACAACGCAGCCTACTACGCAAAAGTCGGCCTACACTCAAACGACAAAACCGGAAATCAGTTGGCAAACATCACCCAAAAGCACAGCCGATACAAAAAGTCTCCACAACACTGAAATCGATCAAACAGTGAAAAGCTCAGGGACAACAATCTTAAGTAATCCAATATCCTCGAGTAACACAACCACGCGAGAAGGCGTGGACCGGTCAACCAGAAACATACACGATAAATCTGAGTCACCGAATTCGACAGAGATCAACCCCACAGATTCAATGGTGCCTACCACAAAAAAGTCGACCTCAAATAGGACTCAACCGCCAGAACATATACCGGCAACGTGGCCCAGCAAGAATACTAGCAACACCGACAACCCTGAAACACACGAACCCATGGAAACCTCAAACCCGACAAATGTACACGAATCACAATCCTCGATTCTGGCAGACACCGAAACTGCAGGCACCACGTTGCCCAGTACACAAATGTCGTCCTTCATTCCAACTGAGGCATCAGACCATATCTCGCCAATGAACAGTAGCATTACACACAACGCATCTGACCAAAACAAAAACCCGCAAACAGAAGAAAATGTGGACAGGTCAACCGGAAACATACAGCATGCTTCTGAGTCCCCGATTTCGACAGAGGCCAACACCACACCTTCATCGGTGGCTAGCACACAACAGTCGACCTCAGATAGCACTGAACCGGCAAACCATAGTTCAGCAACATGGGTTAGCTGGAACACCAGTAAAACTGGCCAAATCGAGAACACTATGACAGATGAAAATGTGGAACCTTCAATGGGAACAACACGACAGGAATCACAACCCCCGACTCCCACGAACACCCACAATGAACGTTCAGCGATGTCTAGCGCACACCAATCGTTCGTCGTTGAAACGGCAACACCGCTTGCTAGTTTGCAAACATCAAGCAGCATGGAAGTCAATGAAACCAGCCCGACCGTGAACACAGAAATAGAAGAACGTGCGGAAAATTCAAAGCGGACTACATTACAGGGATCACAGTTCCCGAGTTCCATAAACTCCCAAACTGTGAGTTCAACGGTGTCTAGTACACACCACTCGTTCCCCATTGAGACTACAACACCAGGCATTGGTTCGCATACATCACCCGGCTTTAGAGACATGAAAACCGGCACAAACGAGAACACTGAAACAGAGGAAACTGTGGAAACTTCAACCGCGTTAACAGCACAAGAATCACAATCCTCGATTCTGGCAGACACCGAAACTGCAGGCACCACGTTGCCCAGTACACAAATGTCGTCCTTCATTCCAACTGAGGCATCAGACCATATCTCGCCAATGAACAGTAGCATTACACACAACGCATCTGACCAAAACAAAAACCCGCAAACAGAAGAAAATGTGGACAGGTCAACCGGAAACATACAGCATGCTTCTGAGTCCCCGATTTCGACAGAGGCCAACACCACACCTTCATCGGTGGCTAGCACACAACAGTCGACCTCAGATAGCACTGAACCGGCAAACCATAGTTCAGCAACATGGGTTAGCTGGAACACCAGTAAAACTGGCCAAATCGAGAACACTATGACAGATGAAAATGTGGAACCTTCAATGGGAACAACACGACAGGAATCACAACCCCCGACTCCCACGAACACCCACAATGAACGTTCAGCGATGTCTAGCGCACACCAATCGTTCGTCGTTGAAACGGCAACACCGCTTGCTAGTTTGCAAACATCAAGCAGCATGGAAGTCAATGAAACCAGCCCGACCGTGAACACAGAAATAGAAGAACGTGCGGAAAATTCAAAGCGGACTACATTACAGGGATCACAGTTCCCGAGTTCCATAAACTCCCAAACTGTGAGTTCAACGGTGTCTAGTACACACCACTCGTTCTCCATTGAGACCACGTTACCATACGTTAGTTCTCCTTCACCATCTGAAATTAACTTTTATGGAACTAGCTCGGTCGCGAAAGCCATCTCCGATCAAACTTTTGAAAGTTCAATGGGGAGGGCACTAGATGTGTCAAATTATCCGCGTTACACAGACAACCTCACTGGCCGATCAACAGCCATTAGTGCAAATTACGTGTTTTCTGTCCAATCTGCAGCAACATACAATAGTTCGCAAACTTCTCCTTCGATGAGAACCGATGTATTCTCCCCCTCCATGAATACTTCAATTTTGCGCAATTCCACGCGTCTTCGTTGTACGAGATCCGGGGGATATAGCTCTGTGCCCTTTGTGGTTATATATATTGTCAGCTTGCTGGTTGCGTGCCTTAATTAGCTGACCAATTACCCATAACAATCGTGTGACTTCCGATGCTTTTGGGTCTTTGTTATATTTTTTTATTTAATTTTCAAATGTAAAATTTGCATTCATGATATCATACTTTTATCCAATGCAGCGATGCTCAACTCTTCCTCGTGTAAACTGGAATATGTTGGCGGCGCTTGCCCTCGAATGCAAGATAACTACCATGTAGCACGTCAGACCAATACAATCGGATGCTATTTTAGAAATTTGGGCAATGAATTCATGTATCGGTTTTAAGAAATATTTTGACCAAACACCGGTGGCTAATACTGATGGTGTAACGGTCCACGAAATGAATCAATAGGGACTGTAAAATTGCGATCCGAAACTCAAATTGTCTTCTGTCTAGTACCCTTGTGCACTCTTCAAGAAAAATAATGGCATGACGAAGACATCCTAATAAATTGGTAGATACGCATTAAGTGCCGACAGACTGGTGTCCAGCTTATATAATAATCGGCTTGCGGTGGGTATTCGGACAATTGGGTTTGACAGACAGCTTAGCATTCACAAAGTGACATATTCTCTGCCAATGGCTAGCTTTGAGTTATCCCAAATAGGCAAGTAAAGTAAAAAAAACGAGAAACAGTCAAGAGAAGCTCCATATGAGCTGGTTGTGTTTTGAAAGTACATCGGCCAGTTGTGCGTCAGCATCTACGCTGCTATTATTTGCTCAGCACAAAGCGACTGGAGTGCACATGACTTGTGCTTTATTGTTTTTCCTATTGCGCTCCGAAACAACAACGAAACTGACCAATAACTTTGTGTGACGATTTCATCTGACTGTCGCTCAGTTTAGTCTTGAAACGGATTTCGGCGAATCCATCAAAAAGTGTAATATTGGAACAATACAGCAAAATATGTGAAAAACTGGCCGCCGTAAAACTTGGGCGACCAGTCTTCTACCACTAAAAATAGTCTAGCGGAAGAGAAAGTTTCACGTTCTAGTAAGAAAAAGTAATTCGTCGCGGCGTGATAGCTATACAAATGTCCATAACAAGAGATAAGCTCTTGTTAGTTTGTATAAAGAATGAATGTCTGGTAACAGCAAGCCGTCGTCCTTTTTTATCACAGACCATGTGTATTGGGGCAGCTGGTGAATATTTTTATAGTAATATCAGTCACAAGTATCCGTGCAGCCTACTATATTAATGTGAGATAATACTTGGACGGTGCGAGAGTATAACACAATCTTGGTCGAAAAATCCGAATTTATAGGGCGCAGGAAGGTGGAACTGGTTGTCTATCTAAAAGGCTCCAGCATACTGGTAACTGGTGCAGTATCTTGGATATACACTCTGTAATTGCAATCAATCGGTGCATAAAGACGACACTTCTATTTTTTCTAAAATAGCCAGCAGCTCACATTTCACGAAACTCAAGAGAGGTTTGAAATCGCAATGTCCCGAATAGTGCCTGAAGAATAAACCGTTCACTCACTAGTGACTTATCGGCAGTGTGACTAATTCGCCCCTTGACACGATAGAGCGCCTTTCGTTGTTTGTTCTTCATACTTACCTCATGTGTTTGGATGATCACATGGTAATTGGCTCCCCGAGGTGATGACATTTCAGCAGAAGGGTTCCCACCATGTGTGAAATATTGTCTCTGTGAGCCACTTCAAAGTATTCCATAATCTGAGGACAGCTTCAAAACGTTGTGGGAATTTGGTGCAGTATGAACTCAGTCTATACCACAATGCCGGAAAGCACTCAAAAGCTGTATGGCGGGGAAAATAAACTTTCCGGCTTAGTCTCTACCTGTCTGTCCAAGTGCGCACTGCTCACACCCTTTATAAGTCAACCATGAGCGAACGGTCCATTCTTCAACTGCCGTCTTATTGTTTGGTAATGGAGTGCCTGCTATTACTTCAGCACACCCTCAAATACCGAGTGATTTGCTCAGTTTTCCTACGATCTGAACCGTATGTCAAATTTCTGCGCGAATATCCACGTATATACCTGCGTATGGAACACAAGCTAGATAAAAGTTCAGAAATTGTCTTGTTTCTCAAATATGAGTATAATGAGAAGATAAACACCGTTCTTGTTGACAAATCCTAATTTAGGAAAGTAGAATCCGAAAAAAAAATATTATGATATTTAAAAAAACGGAAAGATTGTTATCAGTAATTTTGTGAGAACTCGCCCCACTGGTGCAACATTTCCTGGGATTTTGGTCTCCAGAAAATCCACAAGCTCTGCCTACTTCTCAGGCTCATCCTCGATATGTCTAACTCTTGTTGTCATACATTAATTAATGGCCTGTCGGTCTGTTAGAACCAATCAGGAGGGAAGCGTTGACTCAGTCTGAGAGATAGTTTTGCTTTCGTCAATCAGATTCAAGATCCGATGGTTGACAGACATTCTATGTTCTCCCTGGACACCCAGTGATTGCTTACTAACATTCCACTCATTGAGACAGTAGACTAGTTTGACGAGTGTAACGGGAAATATATTGGCATTTCCATCTCGGACCTTAAGGAATTAGTGCTAATGTGTACCTACAATGTTATATTTACTTTCAGCAATCAAATTTACGGACAGAAGGACGGGGTCGCCCTTAGGCCTCGTTTTGGTAGTGTTTTTATTACAGAACCCAAGACTCAGACATTAGACGCACTCAATACGCGGTTCATATTGTATTTTCCCTATATGGAAGAGCTTCTCGTAACTGCCGGAAAAACTGTCAGCACAACAGACAAGGTAAGCACTTTCAGTTCAGTCTGTACACATATCGAGGTAACTAACGAGCCAAAAAGAACGGACAGTTATGTTTCCTCGATGTTCGTATTAAAAAGAGGATTGACGGGATAATAGGGCTTAAATTCCACGGCAATTAAAAGTGGACATTTTAGTGCATTAATTTTCGTAGTTTCGTTCTGTTTCAACAGAACAGTAATCTGAGTGGATGTCTGACTGAGAAAGCATATGGTCCTCCGACTGTTTACACGAGGAATCTTCATAACTCATAATTCGAACGGTTCGTACTCAAGACTACGCAATCCATAAAGCGATGCTTAGTTGCGGATAAGTCCTCCTACATAGCGCTCCCGATCAAAGGTGATTTAGTTGCCGATCGAATAACCGGAAGTCTTAGAAACTCTGCGGGAACAACATGCATGGATGCTGGTCTGTATTTGAGCTTAAATTTTAATCCCACTGTCGGTTTTCGTTTAAAGAACAAATTGCTAAGTTCTCCCACCAGCTTTTGCGTAAACTCATTTGTATGTTAAGCATCATCTGTTAAACTTATGACGAGAGATTTGTCGGTAGAATGTGAGAACACATCGCCTTGCCTCTGAGAGCTACTTGGAAGAAATCAGCCGCAAGTGCACCTGCATCAAATTTGGCTGCAACCAGTCACATCGTCGACAAATGACAAGCCTTCTCTCCTATACGGGCTCCCTCTGAGTACATTGTGGCTTGTACGATCCGGACTATTATCGATCGCGGGGTAATTGAAATCCGACGGAAATTTTTGCAACCTCTAGACTTAAATTGGCGTGCAAAAAATGGGTCCCATAAACCCGCCAACGATTGACTTTAATTGCTTTATTGCGCGATCCATTGACCTACTGCTTATTCAACCATTACTCCTATTTCTATTTCACTAAAGTGTATGTACTCTCGATTTTGATATTTTCACGTGATTCCTGGCACCACATGCACTTGTGCGAGAACAGTCAGGAATAATTGAGAACATTCATATAAAACAATCTTTGTTGGTTGCATTAAGGAAAAGACGTGCTCGTCACTAACCTCGCAATTTTGCTGTTATGTGCAAATTGCTCGGGCTCTCGTGGTTCACCTATATCAAGGGTTTATATACGAGCGCTGCCAAAAATTATTCTGAAGCCCAGAATGACGCTCGGTGTTAACCACTTCAGAGTTTGCTTATGAGTCAGTTTGGAATTCTCCTTACGTTCTTTAGAAGTTTGTCGCTTAAAAAGGTGTAATATCTGTGCCCTGATAGGGAAATTCTTTGACACATCACATGGAACGCATTAACAACCAGAGTCTAAGTTGACGTACATAAAACTACGCTCAATGATCCAATGATCAGAGTAACACATTTTAATATGTGCAGGCGAAAACAACAAGGCGGTGCGACTAAATTTGGATAAATTTTGAAGGACAACACATTCACAATTAACAAGGTATTCTGGTCCACGTTAAGAGGGCTTTACTGTGTTACTCGGTGAACGGCAGCCTTTCCTGAGACAGAGATGGACTGAATTCCTGCGTTGGATAGTGTCAGTATGTCAAGTGATTCGAAGTCACCTGTAGGGTTACTACCATCTCTACAGACCACCAAACACTTGCTCAGTCGTTACAGACGAAGGGAAAAACATATTGCTCTCCAATACTTTACCAAGCAAACGATTAATCAAAGCATGGCAGATGAGATGTTGTGAGCAGACCATTAGCTTTTTCTGAATAGTAAAGCTCACTTCCACAAATCGCAACTGTAACTTGGAACTAGTGCATTAATCCCACGAAGAATCACGTCATCCAGTGCTTGTTGGAATGACGCATGACAGTATATAGGTAACATGCGTAAAATGCAAAGACAATGCAAAATTCGTGAAAGCCTAACTTTTCCCACAAAAGAATCCTTATTAAGGATGTATTTCCGTTTTCCAGGCAGAAACATACATTTTGTTTGTAGCGCCGGGTGAAACCAACACAAATTTATCTCACATTAACCCGACATTTTTAGTCTTACCACCTTGGGGTCTTCATTATTTTGGAGTGCTCCATTTGCCCGAATATTTTTTGGTTTATCTGTGCAATACCAACTGTTTGAGGAAATTTCAGAACCAAGCGAGAATAACTTAGTGTCGTTGTGCGATTGGTTCCATAAATCTAACTCTGGTTGTCTCAAGATTTTAAGTCGCCGAGGAATACACCTTATTGATGTGACAAAACGTTCCCAACTTTAACGTGGAGTACTCTCAAAAATGGGAATATTTTGAAGTTAGATTTAATATTTTGGAACAATTTTGGCCCGTTTTTGCAACTCCAATTATTTGTTTCACAGCGGAAAAATCTCTAAAAAAAGCAAGGATAACTTAGTGCCAGGATTAATGATTCAACTTGTGCTTTTCTGTTCCAGTCATTTTTTTGTGAATTTATCTCACATTTATCTAAAGGATCTCTCTACTATTTGTTAGCCAAAGGTACGTAGAATTTTTCACCATTTTTGACATTTGGGTCCAAAAATACATATAAACTGCTTCGCTTTCGAATACGTAGGTCGCTTTGTTGGATGCTCATATAGCCTTTGTTTCCTCATACGATTTAACCGTCACTGAGTGCAATGGACAACGCCTAGTTGCTACTTAGCCATTAGGAAACAGCGCCATTGTAGGAGAAGAAAAAGAAGATGAAGGCGATTACTTGTTTTTACCAAGCTCAGTGTTTGCAGAAAGAACCTCCAAAATAAGACATCTAAAATTTTTTGGCACAAGTGAAATAAACGCACATAATTAGGGTTGATTAGCTCACATGCCTCATAAAATTTTGCGACATATACGGGTGTGACAAGGGGGCCTTTCCGACCGAAATTAAACAGTCGTTGGTATAGTTCGACGCACCAATAAAACAGGTATTTCGACATGGCCCAGTCAATATGTGGAAGTAAACGAAACTGGGAATATCTGGGGTTGTAGCGCGTTCATATTTTTCAGCCCGTAGCCAGATTTCTGTGGCACCATCAGTACATAGACATGTTCCAAAAGTTAACCGGCGAAAATGGAACCGGTTGAAACTCGCTCCACCTGGCAGCGGAAAAATACATATTGGGAACTAACTCAGAATTTGCTCCATTTGAAAAGAATCCATTGCATAAGTCTGCGTAAGAGCCTCACGTGTGCCACATTTCGATATCAACCCTTTGTCTGCCCACGTTCCTTCGCACCTGGGTGTATATCATTTGTGCGGTTCTACTACCACACATAAATGTAGGATAATTAAAAGACATGAACTGTCTACGTACGAAGGACATTTGTTTCGACTTTGAAGATAAGGGGTATAAACTGATGGTGTCACCATGGGTAGTCCACTCGGAACTTTACGAGCAGAAGTATATTCACTCTTGGTTGAAAGACATGCTTCTGACCATATTTCAATTGCAAATCCAGAAAAGTGTTTATATGGCATTATATTTTCCTAAAGCAATCTATCCACAGGTCGCAGGTGTAACTCCAGAGTTCAGACGTTTACTACGCAACTTGGCTTCCAGTGAGGTCGTGTTTAGCACTAGATAACGACTCCGATTGTGCGCGCAAAGACCATGGCACACTAGTGGATTGCCACAGACTATAGAACCGGACCTGCTTGGCCCATTATGCCGCTGCGTGTTACTGCTTTATTCCAAATGTTCGTGGCTTTTTGCCTTTTGCTACATTATTTGAGTGTATTTTGTGATTTCTGGAACGTAGCGAACTAGATTTCATGTCCTGCAAAAGTTATCTAGCTAAGGATTGAACAAAGAAAAAATCGCATTGATTCATTTAAGAGAACATCTCAAACCAACCAGCACCTTCGAATTTTTCATAAAGCAATGGTTGACATTTTTAAGTCAAAATGGAATCGTGCAAGAAGCGTTGAATAAAGTTTGACAGAACCACACGTCTATGTTGGAAAACTGCGATTCTGAATGGCCCTTTTTTTACCCAGAACATAATTTTTGACTGCCACTAGTGAACTTAGAGGTAAATGCATTCAAATCGCACACGCAACTGGCTACTGTGTCAACAACCATGTACATAAACAAACAAAGCCCTTAAAATTATCTCGGGCAGCCGGCGAGGTAGTAGAGATTGAATATGTGACCATACGTCAGTAGGAGCTCTGGAAGATGTTACAAACGGTTTCCCTGGAAGAAAATATTTTTTTTATACCATCATCGGCAAACTTACTCAATATACTATCAGCCAAAACTCCACTGCCTTATATTTTACCACGTAAGCTGGAAATGAGCGAACTGATATTCGCAAATGTGTTGCAGCATTAAATTGCACGAGAATTCGGGCATATCTCTCGGAAGTTTCACACGTTTTAAATACAGCATAAGCACGCCGATCAATATCAAATGGATGTTTTGCTAGTGGAAATGAAAAACCGCCGTGATTACTTACCAACGGTGGTATTAGGAGCGTGCGTTGCTACAATTTGACGGGATCACGCCGATTCAATATGAATTTATGTGACGATAACATGTGTTCTTATTCGCAAGCGGGTTGCTTTATTTAGAAACAATGGTAAGCATATCAAACTGTTCTATCTAGTTTGGAGGAATCACTGTTTACGTAAGCAAACTACCTAGTGAATCACACGATATACTGTGGTTTTGTGTTTAATTGCATGCTTTCCTGCATGCGCTTTGATGAGGAAACTAACATTTACAGCGCCGTTTTGTTCCACGCCACCAAACAAACATTTTATTTGCTATTTCCGTTTTGTATCAATGGTGACTTAAAATAAAAGCCAGGTTCTATCATACCATTTTCAAGCGTTTCACCCATCCGTAAACTGAAAATTCAAATCCACGTTGAAGCGTAAGCAGTCATTACTCTGTTTTTTGGATTTATACTTCATACTGAAAGATTGTCTTGCAAATTATGACTCCACTTGGTGCAAGAAGGCAACATCGTTACCTAACAGCTGGTTTAGAATGCTGAGTCGCGCGAATGAAGCAAAAATTTATGGGTGTCCCTTTGTTTTTTAAGTCTATTGCACTTGCTTATCCTTCTGTCTCAATATTGTCACCGCGCGCCTTAGTTTGAAGTTATATCCAATGATTGGCCGAATTACTATCGAAGCCACCAGGGTCATTTCAAGCAGTGCTGCTGCTTTTCTGATACCCACAGCTTTGGAGTATCTGGTAGCACCGTATCACACAAAAAGTTTCCCGTCACCGTAGGCCCAGGCCGTCGTCACCAGATGGTGTGCAGATTTTGTAGCGGACACTGATGCAATACTAAACGGCTCAACAGTCCTAAGGAACGGTCCTAAAACTAAGTACTCATCATACGAGTGAGTTGCAATGGGAAATGTTGTAAACGAACAATAGAGTAGATATCAGCGGTGACCATTTGCGGTTTATGTTGTCCGAAGCATGCGGGTGTTATGGCTAGCTAGCAAGAGACATCTCGCGACAGTCGGTGCAAGATGGCAGTAACTTTCGTTTTAATTATCATGCTTGCTCCCAGTTATCCACGCCAGAGCATCCACCCAAAACTGGAAGACAGTTATGGTTGTCGAGCACTGTCGTCTGGTAAAAGGCTGGTCTCCAGGGCGGCGGCGTTTGGCAGGAAGATGTATATTACCACAATTTACAACCTCGAAATCGGATGTTCGGGAGACTGTGTTGGTTGCACTACTGACCAGTGGCCAAACGCGCATGAGAAAGTTCACAAGTTGCGCACAAGACACCCAGTTTCGCTCATTAGATCACGGAGTCACAGGAAGTGTCTAATTCGTTGGGTAAGAGTCTCTTCATGCCGAGGTCTAGGCGTCTAAATACGAAGACTCATTTTAAATGACAAAGGTTAGTTATAATTGTTTGCCATCATTTTTGCAGGAGATAGTTTCAGTTTGCTCACACTAAGCGACTTCACGTTTTGCATTGTTACTTGTGTGCAATTGATATGGAGACTAGGAGGTTCCTATTCACATGCTGAATTGAAAGAAATAAAACCAGCAAAAAGAAGCTTGCACGGCTGAAGCTGCCAGTTTTCTGTCTTGTCAGAATATAGACGACGTGTATGACAAGAACATTCCTGCATTTCGTCTACCACAGAAAAGGGTTACACTCAACATATCCCATAACAAATAGCCGGACGGGTTATTCGCTGCTCCATGGAAGTTACTGCTGCATAAACTAATTTCCCCAACACTTCGAGAGACAAGCAAGTTTATCTTATTTTTGTCAGTTTTTCTTCATTTGCTTGTGATAATAATTTTCGTTTTGATATACGATGTACAGATTGGATAGTGTGCACTGCCAAACCTCTTCACAACTCCTGAAGTTCCACCTTCTTACAGGAAAGTCTGCTTTTTCAGGTTTAAAAAGCCATGATATAAATTTTATGAGGTTGGCGAATATCCCGATAGAATCGATCTTGTCCACCAGATAATATCCCAGGTTGCTCATTTTTGCCTGGGTGGTAGCTAATCGTCATAAAGTCATAAACCTAAATTATTAGTTAAATTTATTTTAGCACGCCAAAGACGCGATCCTGCAAATTTCAGGAGAGCTAAGGGTAGCATAATTTAGAACAAGTTTAGAATATATCCGGGAGAATGAATAAACCGTAGTTTGGTCTTTAAGGGTGTTTAAAATAATTCTTTGGCATAAGGGTATCCATCAAGATGACTGCATTCTGGAAAAGCTATTTCGGTGTTGTTTTGTTTTCAAAATACCCAGAAAAAATAGCTGGATAACACAGCGCTGAAAACAAGGAAACGGATAGCAATTTATAGATGTGTATGGCGTTTGAGAATTGTTTGTCGGATCAAACAGTGCATGAAAGCACAACACCTTGGATGACGGAATGCTGCTGTCTTGTTATTCCAAGTTTGTTTCTGACGGGAATTGTGCAACGCTCCCACAAAAAACTCGCGGGGATCTTTCATCCCGTTTAACTTATGGTTGGTGCCTGTCGGATACTAAAATACTTACCCGATGTTGGCCGCTTTTGAACAGTCTCTGATCAGGAGTAGTTGCGTTGTTATCTGTGCCGACTAGGCGTGCTCTGCTGCATAGCATTTACAGAAACCGATCAACGGCTAAGTTGTGTGTGACCGCTAGCACTTTGATAGTGGGCGAAAAGATGCGCCATCTGTTGGGCGTCGGCTGGATGTAGATGCAGGAATGCCCGCCCAACATTGTCGATATTTTGCTCATTGGTGATGGCTGGTTTCGAATATAACCATAATGCGAATCAATGTCTTATTCTGAGAGCAGAGTATAAAGCCAATAGAAACATCGGCAACGCGGTTATGCTCAATATACCAACTTCGTGAACATTGAATTATAGGTCCCTGATTCAGCAAACATTATTGCGCTACACGGAAATGAAACGGTCTATCTTGTACTGTTTTTAACTGAGTGAGTAACTGCTTATTTATATTTAACTGAATCATAATCATAAACATGATCGTAATAAACTCTGTTTCGGCTATTAGTTTGCAGCATGCCAGACAACAGAAAATTTTCTAATATTTTTTTCCAATATTTTGCCATTCTTTGACGCTTATCGACATGCCATAATGCATCTTTTGAAAAAATATCGACTTTCTTTATTGTTATTTATCCTAGCAACCCAAATACATCTCCATTAACCTCTTTGGTTTTGTTGACCATTTTCTCCTGATTTTACTTTACACTGGTTTGGGGTAACATGGGGTTACCTTTGCTTTCCGCTGGTGTTGACATCTCTTTTTAATACAACAACAATGATTCAGGTAGCCAAACTCAATTCTTCTGAAATTATAGCGAATTGTTTCAAAAAATAAGCGATCAGTACTTAGAGAGCAAACAATCCCACGTCCATTTCATCCGAGTAGAAAATGTAGGATCTTAGACGTGTCCAGTGCGCAACGTCGCACCTCACACGCGGTGGCCAACTATATACGAGCCAACACAGTGCGCTTACTTAAAGCAAAGTTTGGCCAAGTTGACCTGTGCTTTCAGAAACTTAGGGGAACAGTGAATGCAATTAACTCCAGTTACGATGTTTGAATGCTCGGAAAGAACGTTGCTTAATTTTCAGCCTTCATAGTTTCCATGTCACACAATTCAGCGTGCAGTGTTAGCTAATAAAGCAGTGTCAAGGTTCGGTCAAAATCTCATTGCGTTTTGACGGCGGTTCATGTGAACTTGTCCGGTTTATGCAGCTGATCTCCAATCTAAGGTAGAAGCCATTACCCGTATGACACACAGTGATGAGCAGATGAGTTATCGTCAAAAAAAGATATTTCCCCACTCAATGCTTAGATGCTTTCCGCGGGGTTAAAGGGCCTACGTCCCAGCCATTGTCAGTTATCCAAATCCGTGAAGAGAACATTTTCCAGGTTTGTCCAATGGGTACGCAATGCACCTCCGATTGCCGAAACACCAAAAGGTGAATCACAAGGAACACCTGCAGTTTAGCAAAATCACTATCAGTTAAACAAAGATGCCATCATAGAAGACTGAAACACGCAAGCCTAAGTTGACGTTGCGCAACAACATTGTGGAAGAACTTTACTATGCGTCACACACAGCCTAAAATTTGCCATCATTCAAAGCTATCAAATCTTGCGTTTTAATCGTGAGGCGATTAAATACAAACTATTGAACAGTAATATGCTTTATTTGAGCGGCTCAGTCGTGAACACGCTTCTTACTCCTGAATACCTCTCCCCGATTTACCGCACGATAGTTTTGTTAATTCACAAGATAAGTTTGGAATGAAATTTCAGGATAGATGACTGTGTCATGGAGGCTTCATTATCGAAGAATTTACACAGGCAAAGCCTGCTGTATTTCAACCACATGCATTTACTAAAAGCAAAGTAGCGTACCAGTTAGGCGCTCATTTTATTCCTATTTAATACGCAACTCTTAGTAAACCTACGATAAATGAGTGTATTTATCGAAATCAGTCCAATTTGGGTTCAAGTAGAACATAAGGTTGACGGAAACTCGGGGACTGCGCCTACCTGATGAGCCCCAAGAAGGGCGAAACCGGTCGTGGGCTGTCGAAGAATTTTCAGCAACCTTATGAGTAGTGCATTACGTATATACAAGTATGAGTCTTCATTACAGCATATAAGGGTGCAAATTCAACTAAACGTTTTTGGCGCTATTGATATAACTTGCATAATGGCACTTTTGCTGTCATTGTTTTTGCGGAAGCAAAACAAATCACTATCCTTCTGACTGCGAACAGCAACTTAAAGAATTCTCAATGAATGAAAGTTTTTTACAGAATGTTGTTTCAATAGTTTGTCGGCGAAAAACCTCCTTTTTACTTCTCAACATGGTCAAGTGTAAAACTCGTTTGTAAATGGTATGTGTTGCAAGGCGCAAACGTCAAACAAAGTGTGCTGTGCAAGCTGTTACAAACGGTTTCCCTGGAAGAAAAAACTTTCTTGTATAACACCGTCGGCAAACTTACTCAAGATACTGTCAGCTAAAACTCTACCGCCTTGAAATTCACCACATAAGCTGGAATTGAACAAACTTATATTCGCAAATGTGTTGCAGCATTAAATTGTGCAAGAATTCGGGCACATCTCTCGGAATTTTCACAGGTGTTAAATACGAGCATAAGCACGGCGATCATTATAGATATCAAATGGACATTTTGCTTATGGAAATGAAAAATCGCCGTGAAGATTTACCGACGAGGTTATTAGGAGTGCGCCTTCCTGCTATTTGACGGGATTACAATGATTCCGTAAGACTTTACGTCATGATAACATGTGTTCTTATTCGCAAGCGGGTTGCTTTATTTAGAAACAATGATAAGCAAATCACACTGTTTCATCTACTTTGGAGGAATCACTGGTTACGTAAGCAAACTACCTGGTGACTCGCACAATAAACTGTGGTTTTGTGTTTAATTGCATGCTTTCCTGCATGCGCTTTGATGAGGAAACTAACATTTACAGCGCCGTTTTGTTCCACGCCACCAAACAAACATTTTATTTGCTATTTCCGTTTTGTATCAATGGTGACTTAAAATAAAAGCCAGGTTCTATCATACCATTTTCAAGCGTTTCACCCATCCGTAAACTGAACACTGTGCAAATTCACATGTGCGCCGAATTGTTAATCATCTGTATTGACCTTTGAACCTACACTACAAATCGTGTACGCGCCTTACTGAATAGTCTTCAGTGAGGAATAATCCTCACATAAACGCCGATTTCTCAGCAAGCACACATTACCTAAGAACTTTTAATGCGGAGTAGCTAATTTTTTTCAAGTGACACGGAATGCTGCAAATTAGAGCGAACAAGTACGTCAGGATTGTGTTTGTTTTGCTGACATACTTGCACTGCTGCATTTTGTTCATCAATAATCGAGCAGGATTACGGGATGCAATTCTACACTTGTCCCAGTCTCGATGCGAAAGGTCGTCGCTATTTGAAAGCCGTTTTGTGAATTGAAGATTTGTTATGTCCTTGGAAAGTGTGATGTATGCTGTGTTGACCTTTTGTCGCGTCTATGAATTGGACATGAAATAGTGTTTTCCCAATAAGCAATGTGCTTGGCCGGCATACAGACTACAGTTAGCTGGCAGACGAGAGAAATTTGGCAGTCTTCGGAATTTTCCAAAGTAAATCTATTATCAAGCAAGTCGTTGGTTAATAATACAATGTCGTAATAATTTATTTAGATTTTCTGAGAGATGTATCTCATATCGATCACCACGGTAATCTGATAAATACTAGCCAAGATTTATCTTCTTCTACGGAATTTACCACCACTCGCTTCGTTACTCACATGCTTTCCCACGGCATGATTGGTGATTGCCAGGCGACCTGTGATTGGTGCCCGAATCCATCATGTACTGGCTCGACGGACGATATTCAAACGTAAATGTCTATATGGTTTTGCAGATTACCATAGATTGTTGGCACCATAAGCCTAGCGGGATAGGGAACTTCACTCCAGTTACCCAGGATCGCGACACAATGAAGCCCGGTTTAAATGCGGTGACATAATGTTTACCCCTGGTGTCACCTTTGACCCTGAATTTCCTTAATAATCCCTAATAATGGCAATAAAACCAGATTCACATTCACCAAATTCCCTGTATTCAACTATCCACCAATTTTTCAGCAATCAGACCCTTGTAGCCAATTACCATTTACCCAAAGGAGACCTTTCTATCACTTTGAAAAGCTCAGTAAGTTTTCCTGTCCAAGTCGCGCTATTCAAAACTAAACGTTTTTTTTGGTTCAAGTGCTTTGAACTATGCATTTTAATTATCCATAATTTACTCACTAGGCTCCAAGAAAACGACTTTATGATGCTACTTCAGTTTCTTTATTTAGCGCAAAACTGGCGTATTATAGAGTGCATACATAAATTTTCGAAACAGCGTTTTACTTCACTTCATTTGCTTTGCTGAGGCTATAAAGCAAAGGCTTTGACCCTACTACAACACATCGGTGAGGAAAAAGCATTTTAAAGCCATTCAATATCTTATGAGGATTTTGTTCTCACATTTGTATTTCACTAAGTAATAATTTTTCCCGCATACTTCTGATTATTAGATTGTGTGAAGTACCATGCTTTGTGATTTGTTGAATAAAGAACATTCTTTATAATTAATGACGGCATTTTGTTGGTCCGGCACTTACCCGTTGCACTTTTCCCCAACTTTTAGATGGCGTGCGTGTAAACATGTACGATGTCCTCACCACGTTTCAGATTCGTGTTTAGTAAATTGTATGTTCTGCCATAAATATCTCTGGTGTATGTTGTTATTTTCACCACCCATCATTTTTGTCCATTCCACAAGCTCTGGGATTCTGCCAGCGGAGATAGCTTTTGCGAGGTTAATTGATTATTTTTGGTTAATGCCTGTGAACTAAGCAGGTGAATCAAGGCAGCTCGTTTCTAGGTGAGGTAACAACTAGAGAAACTCTGGTTATATTTGTGTCAACTGACAATGCAGTGAGTGCATGTTATGTGTCAGCTCAGTTGGATAGCTAGTCTTCAAAAAGTTATTGATGGTTGAATTGCCAAATTAAAGGAAATAAAACTCAAAGGTGAGCAGGAGTGGCTTTGTATCACTTTATTACTCAACAGCTATTCAAAATCTATCAATCAAAACGGAATTCTATGATTGCGATATATTATGATGCTGCGCTTTTATTTCTGGGCTGATAGCAGAGTGACCGACTTTGAATGTGTTAAAGCAGTAATAATAATATAATATATAGGTAATATATAACAGAACAAATATTCAATAATATATTTATCAAGATATAATAACGTAAAATACTCCACACAATCACTGCCAACAATATCGGTTGCCGAATAAAATGCCAACAGCTTTCCATTCATTCTGTCGCAGGAATTTAGAGTTGCAAATTGCGCTGCACGCGCTTTAATGTTGTAATCAACATGCATATTTTATAGGCACGCACAGTACTTTTAGCTAATAAGTGTACCTTAAAATCCATTATGCCTAGAGTGCATAACAGCATTTTGTATACTTTCCCTCTCAGGCACACGACTGACCTAGGCTTTCCAGAATAGACTGTCATCGCTAACATAACGACGTCTCTGTGAGAATTTCCAGGCCGCCAAGATACGAAAAGTCCATGAGGAGCTCAAAAGAGTCAAGTCTACCTGAATATTAAAAACTTCCATATGAGAAATCGCCACATAAAGCCAGTCAGTATGTGTAACGTGCAGATACTTTCTGAAGGTTTAGCGGCATTGTTGGCGGTATAGGTCACTTCTAATAATGTTGCTGTGCTTGTGGTCAAAAGTTTAATTGCTCAAACAACTTGCCGGGAGGTTCTGGGTTGTTTTATTCTGAAGTATGGAGAAAAACTGCTCCAACTTGACGTTGTCCTAACCGATACAATGGACGATATAAGTATGCCTAATCCCGGCTGGTGGGTGACATACTATCAGGTTTGCCCGTAACGGAAAGTTAAGAGAAGTTCAGTGTAGTCACTTAAATCAGGGGCACTATCTGACGCAGATGCATGTTAAGGGCAGAGAAACATAGTTACTAGGGCTATTCTGGTCTTGTTGAAGCAGGATGGGACAGCTAAAATTCGAAGATGGCAGGCAACAACACGGAGAGAAGGCAAAGCAGAGGACGCTGCATGTAAAGGAATATAAGACTGCCAACAGCGGAAGGAGGAACCAGAACAGCGAACATGGAGAAGCGGCATCAGTCCAATCTGAAATAAAACTGAAAACAATTTCCAAGGTCACTAACAGCAAAAGTGGGAATCATGAGTTTGGCAAATTGGCAGACATAAATGCATTTTGACACTCAGAATTAGGGGCAATGGGCAACTTTATACAGTCAATGGTGTGGATGTTGGAGCGGATTAGGGTATTAGTTAGGAGAGTAAGTTACTGCCAATACAGGGGCGGAAATGTGAACTGTAAAGAAATTCACTGACTTTGTGGAGAGAAAAAGCCGAGATGTTTAAACCATAAGGACAGGGTTGAATGGACTGGAGTAAAATTGCCCCATATATCGTTGGGTTAGATAACCAGTTGGTTTTCATCTGCCGCTATGTTTCCGAGAGAGCACCTCTTTCTGGAAAATTAGAACAAGCAATTGTCTTCCAAGCAGAAATAAAGTTACACTATGCTTGGAAAACCCATGATTGGTTTAACCCATATTAGCACTCATGATGTAAACACGGTCCGCTAGTTTCATGAACCATATGTCCTAAGTGTACCCTAATGAGAAGCAATTTGACAAATGCTCCCGTTTTAACGCAGTGTGCCGAAAACGGCCGTGGGCTGCTCGGGGCATTGCAGCAAAATTATGAGTGGTTTGCTTTCATGAATGTACACTGCAGCATTTTGAACATCGTATCAAATGAAACATGAGGCGGGCTCTGTGAATTTGTATAGCAAAACAAGCAATATATTAAGCCGATATTCTAGCGAGTCTCCAGTGAAATCATAACTGGTATGCAAATGAAGGCGTTTGTTCTAGCCAAAATGCTCTTTTCCTGAAATTTCTGCTTTAATTTACTAGAAAATATAAATTCTGCAAAACGCTGTGACTACAAATAAGCGTTGAGAATGCACTTCATAGGTGAAACACCTCTTTAGGGTATTGTAGGGATACAAACTACCCTCAAAATCTACATACGCTATGGCATAAATCCGAGTCATTACAGCAGGTGACTATCAAGACTACCTTGCGCAGCTGAGATAAAATGCATTCTATTACTGCCAAGCTTTTTGGGTACTTTGCGTTGCACTTTTCAATAAAAAAGAAAAAAGCACAGGAATCCACCCTCGTGTGATGTTAACCAGACAAAACCTTTAGAGTTGCACGCATCGTAGGCTTTATGGAAAGCACGGATCTAATAGACAAAAATCGAATTTTAGCTTATGGTGTCAGTAACCTACTGTGAAGCATATGCTTTGTGCGAGAAACCAGGCGGCTTCAAAAATGGACATCACGTATACGGATGATAGACCATGCTTTCATTCTAAGGCTATGATTGCCGTAGAATGAAACGGCATGAAAAGAGGGACTAATGCTTAAGCAATCGCACTGGTACAGTTACGTTGTAAATTCTCTTGTTGATTACGACATTGGCAACTGCAATTCCGAAGCACTGATCCGGTTGCGTGTCTCGTATATTTGTGCACCATTAGGGACTACAGGTGTGGTTCAGTATAGAAAGGTAAGCTTACTACTAGCTAATGAGATAAACTTTGCAGATAACTTTGCACCAGCGCTGCTATCAGGTTTGTCTAGTGCCATGTAGAATTCTTCACGTTTTTTTAACTTTTCTGTCCCTTATGTACACTGGATATATATAACGTACCCATTTAAACTACCTATAATATTCAACTGAACGTGCAGAACATGCTGCAAAGATCACCATAAGGCATTTCGAAGCCAGTCGGATGTTGACCCTCTTACTCGTCTTTATAAACTAAATTATATGAAACAAAATGGCAGGTTGATGCTTTCTGATTGGTGAATATATTTGCTGCCATTCAGTGCCTTACTAGTTATTTGTATCCTCCAGGCAAGTTGGGCGACACGTGAAACGTCATTTTGGCAGGCCTTCCTGGTGGCTCAGAGTGAAACCTGAAACTTAATGTAATACATCAACTAATCTGAACCCTACAGAGTTCCGCTACTGAATTCACTTGCAAATCCGGCAAAAATTGTTATCCAAATATATCGGGTTCATTTCTCAAATCTATCCAACGTATATGAGTTGTTCCACTTAGGTCTATGCCATTATTCTTAATTGTTTATATTACACAAAGCAGCGGATTTGGAAAACGATTTGGTATTATGCCCTCGGTTTTGGTAGACTGAGCAGCCAAATTTGCTAACAGTAAAGAAATTGCCTGGTTGTCTCTGGTTAGGCAAAAATCGTTTTCTTTCCCTGATATGGGTGAACTCCCCAACGAATGTTTTGAGGAATAGCTAAGTTTGTTTTCCTCCGCTGGTGATATTCTTAATTTTTTATTTTTGTCAACCTGGCAGTTGCCATGTTTTCTGCTGGAGGTTTCAATGCACACATCTAGTCAAAGCAGAATAAGAAGTTAAGAGGAACATACGTAAGTCAGCGTAGAAAGACTCTCCCTTCGACAAGGACATAAGCAAGGGCGGCCGTTAAATGCGTCGATTTTCTATCTGAAAATGCTAAAAATCCTACTAATAAAGCGCTCGGAGTTTATAGCAAACTTTGGCTCCCCAGGAAATGCTGTCTTGATGTCCGGTAAAATCAAAAAGTGAACAAAATTTGAATTAAATTATCACATAAAATTAAAGCATATGAGAGGTTGCTTGCAGAAAATAACGTATGGGCACACAACTAAATACGTTTTATCATCAAGTCGTCGGCTTGTCTCAAGATATTCCTCCTACGTTTTTACGTGTCTAAATTTCTGGGCTCGTGAATTACATGGTAAGGTCTGTCGAATTGAACCGTTTGACTGTTCGGGGTTGGAATTGGGCGGAAATTCCTGCAGGGTACAAAAAAATAAGAATAAGTATTTATTGCCTCTGCTTTGCCTCTGCTTAGTAGAGCGAGTTGTCGGCTGCAATAAGTACTTTCGTGCCAGCAATGGTGATATATTTTAGGCATTACTTAGAGCGATAACAAGGAAAATATATTCAACCGTGTCTGTAGCATAGAAACCAATGAATCTGGCGAATGTACCAGGCCTCAAAATAGGAACACATCTTTCCCTCTGACCATTTTTTCCAACAAGTCCATAATTGCAGCCACGTGGTTTTTGGTTAACTGTAAGGTCTCCAGAGCTCTTGAAATTCAACTGCCAGGTGCAATTCCGTATGTCTGATATTGCTCAAATTTCTCCTTGCTCAATACACCTCTTGGCAAACGGATCAACCTTAAGTCGTGTGTCACCAGCATAACGTCGCAGACGCTGGTGAAGAGAAGAGTCGGTTCCACATATTGCTAACCTATACGGTAATCACATTGTAGACGGCTTGCTTCCTGTGAGCTCCCTCATACATTGCAGGTTCAAACTTTTAATGAAATTCAGTGATACACAACAAATGTTTTTCAAAACCTGGTACTTCCTCTGAATTCTCAATGGTTCGCTAGTAGACCTTTTAAAATAACCAGGTCATGACAAATACACCCATTCCTACAGCTATTTAGTTTAGGAAGCGGGAAGATGCGGCTTACCCAACAGGTTAAATCCAAATGTTAACCAAATCGAGCTAAGTAATTGGGTAGTGAGTGTTTGCTGGTTTGCGCATATTCTTACGTACAATTGGGCGAACACACAGACCAAGCGAACAAAAGCCTGGAAAATGCGGGTTAGTTGACGCGAATTTAATATAACAGTAGTGCGTGCTTCAACATAATCATATATTAAGTTATCATGTGACCGAAACCGTCTGTGTTTCAAAAGGTTCAGAGTTAATAAGCTTACATGTTCATGGAGACCTGGTAGGAAGCGCTAAATTTTTACTAGTAATATGTATATGACTATTCGGAAAGGTGGCACCTGCTGCGAGAGCTCGTTGACTCTGTCCGTGCTGAAGTTGAACAACACTTAGGGCAAATTATGACATACTTGCGACACGATTGTCACCGTCACTGATCTCAAGACCAGGCATGACAAAAGAACCCGGGCTGACTTTCCTAAAACCCATTGTTTCCCTATTCCTCTGACTAAATCATTACCTTTGCGGTAACAGCTCCTGTTTTAAGACTAAACTATTCTATTTATTACAAAGTCGACTCTATATTGACTGTTTGTCTGTATTAACTGTTTTTATGACCCGATTTATTCACATTCATTTCTGAGTTTCTTGCTTAACATTTTGTCCACTTTGAACTGCACAAATTTTTTTCGTTCAATTTGCCTGATAGCACATTGCACTCTTTGTTGCTAACTGGACAGGATTAAATCTAGCCGTATGTTTTCGTAAAATACGTCTAGCGAATATTTACGTCACCGGTAAAGACAAAAGCGGGGAATAACCTGGATCCTTCTTGCAATCCACAAAACCTTGTTTTTTCCTGCACATTTATTGGTATGGTTAGCATTTCAGATGGTCGGTGAAATAATCGTCCCAGAATTAGTGTATAGAACAAGCGCCTGGTAAAAAAATGCTTGTCCGGAGGAATTATGCAAACATGTAAACAGAGTTTTCATTAGCAAACAAACTTTCCGGATGTAGTGTTAAGTGTTATTCAATCCAGTCCTCATATAAGCAAACGTAAACGTGTAGTTTATATTTGACATTTATGAGCATTCCCGTAAGCGGCATAAAATCCGAATTCGACACATTTTGGGTGCTGAGATTTTGTTGTTGACTACATAAAAATTCTTGAAAACGAAATTCTCAGGGGTGTGATCATTTCAGTTAAAATGTTTCCCGAGGACGAAGGCCGAAAATTACTTTATCGTGTAAGGCCGTCAAAGGTGATGTTTTTCAGGCACTCTGTGATAGCTCCGGACAATCCCGTATTCTGTGGGCTATACTGTGATGCTTGGATATGAGTATCTTTCATGAAGCTGTATGCTTTCTCTATTAAGTGAGTACGGATAAACATAGCTGACCGTAATATTAATTCAGCTGTGTTAAAGTTATGATATACTTGAGTAACGCGGAACTCAGAAATAAATGAATGGATCTATAAAATTTTATGTGGAACGATGTGCACATTGTACGACTCGTTAAGTGTAATATACACGTGTATACACAGTGTAATATATACGCCCAGTTACCTCCTTCTGCCGCCAGCCACTCCTCGAGCGGTTAGGCCGCTAGCTTGCGTGTGGTAGTGTGCCGTTCTTGGCCGTCTGATTACCAGCTTCTGTAAGCAATTCCCAAAATCTTCTCTCTCAAAGCAAGGCCATTGATCTGTTGGAGTGGTTTTCGGTTTTTCTTGTTCGGCCACGACGTGGTGCATTACCAATCCGCTGATCGTCGTCGCCAATTGATTTGTTACGCCTGCCACCTTGATCCACCGCGTCAGGTGGGCTGTCATTATTGTTATACATTGGCTTCCTCTGGTTGTCTCTGGAAAAAGGTTAGTGTAGGCAACGAACTATAACTCGCCGATCTCCGATGCAGGATGGGTTCCATGGAATAGTTTGCCCTTGTCGTATTCCCTGTCACTAATTGGCACCGCTTACAGGACACCACATAACCCATTTCTCCACTTCTCATCCCCGGCCACTGGGCCCTGTGCTAAAGTAGGTCTTATGTCCTGGTGCACCATATGTCTTACCTGACGCTCAGTTTCCATCTCAAGAAACGAGGTATCGCGAGCAGCACAACACTAGAATTTGTGACGTTCCAGGTTATTACACCAGCTTCACTCAGACTTAGCCTATCGAAGTGGACCAAAAGCGTTCCCAATTGTTTGTCTCCGTCCCATTCTCGGTACTCTTTTGACTCAACATGGCGGCTGCAACTTCCCGTAACACAGGATTCTGCCACTTTAGTTAAACCAACCTTCCGGGATCCATATCAACGACGAGGCTGTTTGCACCAACCATGATCTTAGGGGTTCCATCTCCAGACTCTGGTCTTGATAACCAACCAGCCAGGTGGTTTCCCTTCATTAGTACGTACCAAATCATACAGTTGTACTCCTGTAACTGAATTTCCAAAGGAGCGAGCTTTTCAGGAGAACCTCGGTAGTACCGACCCACTCCAGGGTTTGCATTTGGTCTTGAAAAAGAATATTTTTTCCTACCAAGTATGGCCTCCACTGATCCAGAGCCCAGCCAGTCGCTTAACATTATTTCTTAATAGGTGAGTGCTTCAGCTCGGTGTTAGTCTAAACACGACTAGCATACCTGCTTTAGGAGTGCACCGATACCAGCGTGACTAGGGTCCGATGCACAAGTGAACATCACGACTCGGGATAGTTGAGGGTCAGTTGTTGATGACACGATCAAAGCCCTTATCCGCTTGAATTTCCGATATTGCCGAAGCAATTCGGAGCAGCGATCGTGCCGAAATCCTTGACAAATCGGTTGTAGGATGCTGCTCGTTCGCAAAATAGCCGTGGGGACCTCTTTGAATTAAAGACCGAACAGTTGTAAAACTTTGGCATTTGTTTCGGCAGTGTGCTAACCTCTGCGTGACCCATTGTTGCCCTAGTGGTCATCGAACACCAGGCAAGCTTTCAAGTAAGCCACATGCTCAGGTTTAGAAATGCTGCAGAAAACGTAGTCCTCTCTGTACATGACAACATTCTGTAGTCCCTTCGTTAAACGAGGCATCAAGCGCCAGGATGTGAATGTTGCTCCGACAACCCAAATGACATGCATCTGAATTGATACTGACTGTCTTCAAGCATTCACGTCGTTTTCCCTCGGTCCTAGTTCCCAGTTTCCAGAAAGCAATTCAAACACCGCGAAATCTCGGGATTGTTGGAGCGAATCGGAAATCTCCGCAACCCAATGAACAACGTGAGTTATGGTCATTTCATTTAGATGCCGAAAGTCCACGCAAAAACTGTATTTCCCGTTTTCTTTCTTCACAATCTCAACCGGGGATTTGTACAAACTGTTCGCTTCCTCAAATACACGATTTTGTAACATCTCTTCAGCCTGTCTGTTGCTACCTATCAAATATCATATCATAGGTAGATAGAGTGACAGGTGACGGAGACTGTAAGCTTAAAATTATTCAGACGAGAGGGGTTTTTCGTGACCAGTCCACGAACAGAAGCCAACCATGTCTCCATCGCCTGGGAACAGTTCCGAGCCGTGGACCGCATCGTTATTACAAAACAGCAAATTTCGGATGCGCAGTTGGGTCACGGCTATGCTTAGGTAATAGATGAGCTCAAGTGAGCCAAACTTGGTCACTAGTTTTCCTTGCCACAATTCCACAATTCCGTTCTGTTTAGAAAATCTGCTACCAACATTGTTTTGCTTTGTTTGTGCTGATCACGAACTCGTGTTGAACCAACCTGTCGCTTTTGATAATCCTTCACATTTCAGTCGGTATATAACCACTGCCCTGATTGCTAGAGCACACCGTTTGCATTCAGCTTCGCTGCCCGTCTGTCTCAACGATGCCCTTATTCATGTATCAATTATACACAGCTACATCATCCAGACTATCTTGAAAACGGTTGGTATTGTTGCATGTGTCACGGCACCAATAGGAACCCACTCAGGGTATAAGAAGGAATCCAAAGCGTTGTTATTTACAGGTCGTCGGTTACGATGACAGTGATTCTTCCAATAGCCAGGCACGTTACATTTGTGGCATGGGTTCGTTCGAGCGCCCCTCTTTAGACAGTAAACGCAGAATGGAATTAAAAAACAGCTGCTTGGGAACTCCCATAATGTCAGAGTTGCCGAGCAGCTGAATTAACCCCCCGAAAATCTACGCTTCTTGCAATAAATGAATAAAATGCTTCATCCTAATTCTGCAACCAGCTGTGAAGATTCCATCTAAATCCATCTTTATTGAAAGTAAATTCTGCTTTTGTTGACACAGAGTATAGACCAATGAGGGTAGAAGTTCTATGAAGGTTATTGAGTTACGATTTAACGGTTTTAACAGGATAAGTTATTACACCATTTGTGTGCCGAACGTCAGAAATAGTGATGTAACTCACCAGCGAACCCGACGTGTGGCTGCAACCTCTCTTTCATCAGCATTGCCCCCATTTATCTATTTCAATTCCGCTTTGCAAGTCTTTTTCCCGTCCATTTCTGTAGCGTTTTCTGTAATGAATGGTTGCGGCTTCTCGCTGCAGTCTCTCAAAGCAGGTTTCTTTATTCAACAATGAGGTAGAATGAAGAACTTTTCGTATTGTGCCGATAGTTGCCTCCCCCATCTTCGTTGCATACCTGACCACTTAAGTAAGGATATCAAAAGTACATTCTTAGAGTCGCTCGGTGGGAAAAAATATTTACCTGTAACCCCACCCTGACAGACGCTGAGCACTAACACTTAACAAAGGGACACCTGAATATCTGAAGTTGGTGTGTTGGGATTCCCCGTTGCAAAACATTTCACCAGATCCTTACCATGCTAAATGCTACTCTGATTCAACCGGAACTTAGAAACTTGTTGTCAGATGGGTGCCGATTGGTGACAAAGAATGAATGGATTTCATTACCCATTGTTGTACCGCTCCGAAAACTGTTGGTAAAAGCTTTAAACCAGCTGACATTTCCATACTTACAGCAATTACGGGGCCCCGGTGTGATAACTTTAACGGATATCTAATCGAATTGGCTAGCAAGCCCGATTTTCGCTTCTTCTAGCAAGCAACATTTCCTTTCTATGGTGTCCGTCGTATAACCAAAGTTGAAAATTAGAGTCAAATATTTTGCGTCTTTCAAAGGATAATAGTCATTTTCTCACTATGAGCGTTTTCCAAATGTCGTGCCTCGAGATTGAAAAATATACGACAAAATCTCTAAAGCGGTTGTTTTGCTGAAGGCAGCATGTCGACCCAAATGTCCTTTAAGTCAATTGATTATCCATAAATATATTTCATGCTAAGTCGTGAATAGTACTAGATTTAAACAGTATAGTATTTGTGAAACATAACTAGGTGCATCAACCAATGCCTTACGGATTCCGCAGTGACCATTCAGAGCAACTGGAGAAAATTATGAGATAAGCAACGCATTAAATTCACGGACCATTAATATTATGATAGGAAATACAAATTTAATCGTCTTTTCAATCAAGATCGTCGAGATTAACAAGCCAACTGTTTGAATTAAACAAAACGTTTGTCAAGTTTGTTGTAGGGTAAAGGTTATGTGCCTAAAATGTCTGGAAAGTAACCATGAACTGATTTGGCTTCAGATAACCGGTTCACGTTTTATTTTCAACAGCCTCTGAAATGTAAGTTTGATTTTTTGTTATTTAAAAAAGCTTTGCGCCGATTTGGCTGCGCTTGCACCGGTCTAAATCTTATCCATGGTGTTACCAATTCCATTATGAGGTCTGATGTGATGGGCTAGTTCTGTGTTAAGGGTAAGCAGAGTGACACAAAACGGGTCCCAGGCAATAAACAAAAATCTTTTCATGAACAAAATTATATGGATTAGAACAAAATCCGGCGAAAATGGACATGTACCATGTTCAGTGTTGAAATGCTTGCTAAAAATTCCCGTGCAGTCCTCAATGAAAGGTGCTACTTAATTCAGTGTCTGGCGCTCTGAGAACGTAAACGAAAGATATGTTTTCACTACACCCACAACAGCGGATTGAAATCGTTGCTTATATATAATTCAGGAATTCTCATGAGATAATTTGTGTTAGTGCTGCATCGGGGACTGCAAGCAAAATGATCAAAGCCCGGTCCTTTATCCTCATCTGTATCGGTCCAAATCCTGCATCTGCAGAGCAGTGGGCCAAAGTTCTGTCGTCCCCATCTGGTACACTTTAGGGCAGTTTAATTCTGAAGGACCACATGTCACTATATTCTAAAATTTACCTTGAGATTTAAGTGACGTCCGAAATGCGACAACCTAATTTTCATCAGAAAAGTCGTTACCAAAATTCGTTTTCACGCAGAGCAATTGCGTTACAACTAGTAACCGTCAGCAAGTGTCTTGGTGTTTGTTTGGCGATACGTAACTGGGTTTACCAAATATTTGTGCTCCAAGACGAGATAATAATTTGTAGGTAATCTGTACGTCATTAGTCTTAATATTGAACATACCACTGGTAAACATGAATTTAATGTGCATCAGTGTGCTTGATGAGAACTCAGAGCTCTGTATACGCATTTAGTATAGGCCATTTCTAGATCTGGATGTCTCACTCCTCTTTGATCTTGGCTACCAATCAATTAAATGCGTTGGTGATTATTTTTGTGCAGTTATTTAGGAGCTTGTCAATATTTGCAACAGTGACGTAGACATGTATTCAACGACAGCATTGTTGCCGTTCAAATTGATACCAGGAGATCGCGTGTAGCACCACATTTGGCTCAGCTCACAGGACCACCGGCGCCTGATTGCATGGCGCTCATTAGTGCGATCACTTTTGCCAAGTAGACTCAATTTTGATGCCGCTTATGCGTGCGTCCTAGGTGAACTAGTTATGAGTATTGCATCGTTTCTACGTGCCGAAGTTTTGAAAGTCAGTATTATGTACTATATTTATGTTGCCAGTGAATACAAGTGGGATTGACCTAGGTCAACTCAGTCACTTGCAAATTGCACCTAGCATTTATTTTATAGGAACTGAGGCATTAGTTAAACAATGTACATGTTGTATTAACAAGTGTGAGTTTTTCTTCACAAAGTGTTTGTAAATGTCAACTTGGTTGCAGAATTATTAGAGACTAATCCCTGATGGTCAGTCGTTACATTTCAAGCCCAATATGCCCACAACGTTCTATCGATGAAATGTATACAGTCCAATCATAAGGGCAGCCAACGCAAAGGAACCGGTGTAAAGCAAACTACTACCACATCCTTGAATTGGTAAATAGATTGCTGCGTAACAGATAAAGTGCCTGATATGAATCTAATTTAGCTTCTTCTCAAGATGAAATAATACAACTATCTTCCACCATTGAATATTTCTTATTCTATAAAATTATTACAAAAAATGGCTTTTTTCATTTTATCTGCTCTACGGTTCTTCTAACCTCAAAACAGAAATGTCCTCTTAAGAGACATTTGCACAACCGAATGTTTTCTGGCGGGTTTGATTAACGCCATGGTAGAAAAATGAAATTATAAACCACTGTCACGCAGTTACTAGTGTGTATGTACAGAGTGGTTAAGAGTGCGTACAAAAAAACATTACGATTTATTATTCAAACATCAACCGTTCATTAAATCTTTTCAATTTAACAAAGACCTTAAGGTTTAATGCAAACAAACTTAAATGAGTTATTGTCTTACATCCTATAGTGTATGTTGCCTTTTCGGATTGCTATAACCTCATGAGGAGGTGAATTTTACACATCATTATTTTACCAGGTTATTCAAAAAATGGATTAAAGAAATGTAACATGATTTACAGCAACAAATGATTCACTCCCCCCTCCCTATCCGGAGCTTAATAGGTTAAAACGTGGGCACAAACTTCAAGAACAAGTCGCTTGCTGGAGTAAGCAGGAAACATTTGATGAAAACACCATCATGAGGCGACCATGAAAGTGATACTCGTGAAGATTTTATTATTTTGATCGTTTCCCACCTTTTTGAGCGAGCGGTGGACTGGAATATAGCTTGGCGGTATTCCGTCATTGCAAATGAATGTTTAGGACAAGCCTGGTATCTCCCAAATATTTGGATAAATACGTATCAGAAAACCATATCGTGGTTGTCTTTTATCCATACAAACCGTGTAGCAGATTGCCAGAGAGCTAAGTAGTATAGATTTGCTGCACGGCAGGTATCCACGTACAATCTACAACCCGTTATCATATAAGACAGATAGATGGACGTCGACGAGGTAGTTTGCTGAGAGTATGCTCAATCGATAGCCATAGATCACAACTATTGTGTAGCTGACCTTTAAAACATTATTAGACAAGGAACGCCCTTGAGGTCGGCCTACAAAAACAGTGTTTATAACATGTTTAGAAAATTTACAACGACTAATAAACTCCACCGTTTATTTGTGTTATCTACTAGCTGTCAAGCTGTCCCACCTGGCATTTACTCTTACGTAAATCCCAGATGGATACACTAGCCAGTCAGGCACCTATGCAGTTGATATGTTGCATGACCATTACTTCGCGTCCGATACTCAGAATTTATTCTCCTGATTCGCTATAGACTTTTAAATTGATAACTTTCAAGCAAATGAGCCAACAAAGTGCTGTTGCGTGGAATCTAGATCCTCGGTCGTTGTCTGTTGCATCTCTTAAGCTCGCTGCCCAAATTCGATGGAGTCAGTAGCTGTTGTATCGGTGTTTGAACAGTTTCGTGTTTTCGAACAGAAGCTTCGCTGTACGACTGGATTCATGTATGCATTCGCCTCTGTGCTGTCCCACTTTCTGCCCAGACAAAAACGCACTAGTCGAACTAATGAGCTCACTTTGCTGGTTATCGCCACTCGTGCACCAAAAGACTGCAGCCAGTTCACGGAGGCTACTGGATCTAGGATACCTACTGTCAATTCCCGACGCGCTCTATCCCTTCCAATTCGCCGTAAAATTCCGCTAGACAATCGATTAACGGAGAGCTCCAACTTAGCCTGTTTTTTGACAGAGAGGTGTGGGGGAACCAGCAAGCTTACGAAAAGGTGGACGTTTTTGCGATCGTACGCAAGATAAACAAAACAAGACTAAAAAGCTTCCTTAATAGATTTAATCAAATAATTTGGTTGGGGTTCTTCTCCTCTTTATTATTCAGCCGGCTCATTTTGGTCCAAAATCTGTGAGCTTTGATCACACCCCTCAGTTTATGAGGTACGACTGTACCTTCCTGGCTTGAAGTAACACTGGGTGATCAGAGCAGATAAGCCTCCTTTGATCCTATTCGGGGATGGAAAAGAATCTCTGCCTCCCACTTTGACTAGGTTATTTGTAGTTTATTTGAAACTATAATGTGTTCCAGATGGTTGGGGTCTGTTTTGCAAAAGGTATCCCAACAAACTCTTTCAAGCATAGGCGGATAAATCTCATACCTATCTTTACATGCCTAATTTTGCAAGCTACTGGCTACGTCAATGTCTTTCTTCGACAGGTAAGACGCAATTCACAGTGCACCCAATCTAATTCCGACCTGCAAGAGGGCGCTTTGATCATATACTTATATCACGTCAAGTGCTTGAGGAACGCGACTTGTACCACCGACCAACAAAGGCGGGTTTCCTCGACTTAAAAGGAGTCTTTGGATCTGCTGTTATACTGGCTATGCTAAACACGTTTGGTCAAAGTAGGATGCCATGGTCAAGGATGCCCTTGACTTTTGTGAACGTTCTTCTTGCCCTTCAGTTCCATAGCTCCGGTAAGGTTTAGGTGCACAGTAAACTGTTTAGATGTTTCCTGATATTTAGTGGAGATCTTTAGAACTATCCCATATCTACTCCTAGTTCAATTTTGTCATGGCGTGCACACCTCAATGGACCATGTATATTGATATCGAAATCATGTCAGATGAAATGCTATATTAACTATGACAACACCATACTTTTGCTGTGCACGAATGTTTTGACAAGCAAATGAGTTGGTCAGAATATCAGGGGCGATCCCATGTTTCGATATACATTTTTCAACTTCAAATTTGGAGTTCTCACATCAGGATTTCAGAAAGGCTTGGGCTTTTCTAATACTCCCAGATAAGCATCGTGATGCTTCGAGCAATTCGCGTATCCTGTCAATTGCATAAGCTGTGACGGTATTCCAACACCTGCAGTCACTGCACGAATGATCAACGCGCTTTTGGCAACTTGCGTTATTTCTGGGGTCAGACCCGAAATTCTTTGCAGCTAATGAGTGATTTATCAACGACAACTGCAAGAGTGGTCTTGTGCCGTGGTTTTAAAACCTGGCTCCTCGAATCCAATGAGCCTTGGGTATCCTTGAACTTATGTTGTGCCTAGCTAATCTTCGCGTATTATTGTGTGCTTGCAACCAGTCCGAAAACTCCATAGAACATAATATGCAGCCGAGTCCAGTGGTGCGCATGCCGTAGCTTCTTATCCAGACTGCCTAGCTAAGTTCCGCCCATCATGGTGTGCTTTGTTTGTGTCAAAGGACGTTCGCAAATAACGCTGGGTTGACCCATTTTACGAGACTTAGTTCAACGTGATGATAATTTGCTTCATATCAATTCTATCCAAGGCTGAAGGCGCCCTGCTCCTGATCGTCTCCCATTTTTGACATACGGTTGTCTGCACTCTTCTCTGTACTTTCCACTCTAATATGGCTTCCTTCCTGCACAGTTGTGTAGCACTTAAGGTCCAGTACCTTCTATCGGTGTACCGCTGTCAAAGATGATTATAATGATGGTGATGGTGATGGCGGTGATGATGATGAATTGCAGCAGCTTACGGTTTTGAAGCCTGCCGAAACTCAACCGAACGATAGCAAGTGTTTTATGAGTCGTACGGTAGTGTAACAGACGGTACTCGACAGCCCGGTGCATTGTGCTACTTAGACGGATGATGAGACTCAGTTGACACACTCGATGCGTTTTGAGTGCTACAAAACGATGTACCACGGTGATGACCATGGAGCACACCTAATAGGAAACGGGTAATTGAAGGAACTCTTGCCAAATCTTCGAACTCTCAATATTTGTACAAGGAATGAGATCACGATGGTAGCGAGTTTGCTCCTTAGTTCAACATTACCACCAATATTGTGCGACTAGTAGTTGAGTGACATATGGCCATTATTCTGGTGAAGCGCCGAGACACTGGAACAGTGATTGACACAGCCTAAAAATGCTCACGGTCGAGAATTATCCAAACAAGGATCCCGAAGTAGCGAGACTTCGGGGGACTGTTCTGTAGTGCAATACTTGGCAATATCCACTGCAGAGGCGTCCATGCAACGCGCAGAAACGTTGAATTTGAATGTTCTGTGTTCGGTAACATTTGCAGAACAGTGAGATAAATCGGTCGGCTGAAGTGTTTCATCTCAGGTTTTCATACAAAGTGGACATAGTTTGCCCCGGTAAATGGCAGTAAATCTCGTGTCCGAATAGTCCGTTTTCATTCTAGACTAGGGTCAGACCGTTAGGAATGTTCTCGCACCAAACACAATGCTTAGCTTCCAAAGGATTTGCTAAATACTTAATACTTACTAAACAAAGTTCCGTTTTTGACAAAGAGGCTGTCCAAGCCAAATGAATAAGTTATCAGTTTAACCGAGTTTTAGGACAGATTGAGAACTAAACGGTGAGGTCTCTTATAACTACCAGAACTAATCAGTGCTGAATGTTGTCACTGAATGTCGTGCTCAATGTTATGACTTCCTCAAATTTTACTGGTCTCTACTGGCTATTGTGAGAGTCGAGGGGTTCCAGGTCGAGATTAGAAGGAAGACAGAATAGAAGGGCGCATTGTAAGTTTGAACCGTCTAATTACGCTAGTACATGAGCTAAAAATGTAGAAAGTTAGCGATGCTTGGATAGTAAGGTGTACATAGTCAGGTTAATGAATACGACGACAAATGGGTTGAAGTTCGGTGGGATCAGGTGGATTTTTGTTGGGTTAGATTTTGTAAATTAGACTAAAACGGCCGCACCAATAAAAGCGCGTTGTCACGTGTTAATCCGACTGATTGCAAGCCTATTTACACAAGCCTGCCAGTTTAGTGACTGATATCCTATTAATGCTGCAACGCTTTGCGATTTCCACTGCCCCATCTGCCAGTTACTGCAGTGTGAACCCCGGCGGCAAGACTACCCTATATACGAACTTGTTTACCACGCTTCGTTTGTGATCCGTTCCTCCTACGCTCAGCGACACCGAATTCATCGATCTGGGCAGTTAGAATGTAGTTGTTTAGAATGATGTTGTCAGCCGCTTCGGGACATTCTATGAGAAAGAATATCTTATCACAACGTCTCATCACCAGTGCTGTCTCTGACACTATTTAATCAAAACTATTCTTCTCCGCTTGGCTGCAACGATTTCATGGTCACACAATAACAAGGCCTGGTGAAATGATTCATCTTTTGGCACTTGGTACATTTCCTTCAAAGGCTGGACACCTCTATCTGATCTTCACGTGTCTTGTGGCACAGTAGCTGCACGCGCCAGTACTCATTGATTCAGTACTATTTCGCTCGACTCTTGAGTCCAACATCTCTCTCAGCAGTCGCCCCGCTGTTCTACTCATTGATACATCGGTCCAAAGAAAATTGTGGCATTTCATACGCATCTCGGTGACATTTCCATCTTAGATTCATAGGATTATTCTACCTCCTGTCAGACTTTCCCTCATGCGTTAACAAAATTGTCACCAGTTCGCCATTTCTTTCGTTGCTGGAACGCACCACTTGATGCATTCGTCACGCTTTTAATTTTGCTGAGAGAGTTGGAAGAGCTCAAAAGTTTCGTTGATTTGTTCTGTGCAGAACTTCTTGAATTTGGTGATAAGTGTAAATGGATCATTGAGGTTTTCTGTTGGGTTGAACTTCAGGATCCGGTAATCGCTCGTGCCGCCTTTTCTTCAGTGTACTAGAAAATTGCATTCTGACGGCCATTCGATTCTAGATTGAAGTCGATCACTAGCATGAACAGATCGTAACTCAGCACAAGGTGTGCACAACGTATGCTAATCCAATTTCAGTCATTCGGAAGCAGGTCAATGTTTCATTTTCCTAGTTATCTTATCTATGATACAGATACCCCCACCCCTTCCAACGTCTGTGTTTCGTTTTACAAACACGCATTTCTTATGTTCAGCCACATAAGCAGCTCTATGCTATGAAAAACTACTATATTCTTCCAGAAACACCCGTCGGCTGAAGTGCTGTTAATACTCCAAAATACAAAATAGCAATTCTTTACGCTAATCAGACAGAGCTTATCAAGACTAAGTACTGATTTTCCGCATATCCATCCCAAAAGAAGAAAGGAAACTACATATAGTTTCAAAGCTCTTTATCCTGCAATTAAAAAAGCCCAGCTGTACATTAAACGCAACATGAGCCTAGACGCCATCAGGTGGTTTATCAAAATGGCTTATACTATCTGAAACATCACTCACCATCGTGTCCTATCGTTGGCGGTGGGGTCCACTTTGGCCGAGTCTGACTAAAAATAAACGCACGATTACACAGATAATCCTACAGCTCCATCCGTAACTTTCTGGTGACAATCATGAGCTCAAACTAGTCTCTAAGCATTGGTATTCAAGTAACTGCCTGAGGTTGTAAACTTTCTACCACCATTTGAAGTGATATAATCAATGACTTGCTGTGAAGTGGGGCACCGTCGTGCAAAACTCTCGGATTGATTGTGAAGTGTTCGCAACAACACTGCGAACTTTGATGAACAGTTGGACCACAAATTGAATAAGCGGGACTATCATCATTTTATTCTCTATGGGAGGACTTGCAATTGTACACAGGGAGGATCGTGATAGATGCGGATATGTACGGGCAGTGTGTTCAAGCGCTTGAATTAAACACTCAGTCATTACACCTCGATCGCTTGGTCGCCTAATTCGTTGAGTAGGTTTGTTAAACGGTCAAGTAATGAAGTTCGCCTAAACGTCATGTTTTTTCTATCCTTACATTTCCGCATCTTATTTTTGTCTTAGAATCGTCAAACTAATCTGCTTCTCAATACAACCATTGAAAGCAGTATTATTTCGAAATTAGCAGGTGAAAACTGGATGCTTCGCATCAACCAACTTGTCGAACTATTGGGCAGCACGTCCTATGCCAGATAGGATGGGTGGCGTTTTAAATTTGTGCATTTGTCTGTTTGAGTCCAACAGATGTGATACTTTGGATAGATTCGCCATACTATGGTCGACAATGGTTGCATGCCGAATCACTTTTGTTTCATACTGCAAAACAGCAAGTGATAACGGGGACTAGTATGGTGCATGAGCGACCTCAACGTCATGCACCCTGACATGTGATCACACCAATTGCAGTTGTGAGGTGGTATAAATTTGACGAGTGACGACGTATCCAACAAAATGATTGAACTCCAATTATGGCAATCAAATGTAAGTATTGAGATCCAACGCAGTGAGGCAACTGAAGACGAACCTGCTGATCTGAAAGCAATTGCAAAATGCTTTTTGGCGAAATACTTAAAGTATCGTTGTTGTATGATATCATGGTTGGAGGTAAGCTAGAAATTACCTCTCGTTCAGTGGTTGCCCTAACCGAATCACTGGACTGCATCGTACATCACAAATGCCGGTTCCACATCGAGCTTCACGTATAAATCCTATACATCCTGATTGCGAAGCCTGTGTGGTAAGTCACTTTTGTTACCCCTGTATTTTTCCAGTCTCTCAGCATGGATTAGTCCGCCCATTCTCGAGTTGCGGTCCTTTGTCTCAACCTAGTCCACTTGAATCCTACTAGTTCAACAGACTACTGTTGCGGCCCGTCGTGGGTTTCATTGTAAGGTTGGTTCCGCGGGCAGCCAAAGCGATATTTGTTCATCGGCACCTTAACAGTCTGAAAGGGTCGATCGAAGGTTCTCTTCTCAACAGATTACAGTGTGCCGCTCGGGGAGGGTTAATTGATAGTGACCGTCAAGATGTTGCTATAATATTGGAATTGCCAGCAAAGATTTGGTGTCATCTCATGAACATTGCTTACATCGACTTACAGTCACGTTGCGATTGAAGAGAATGTTGGTAGGGAATGTTGGTTATTACTCTCACGTCCAACTCTATTATATGCCGTAGCGTGAAAGCTCATGGTTATTAGCATACACTCAACATTAATGTAGTCGCAATCGGAACGTTAAATATATTTCGTGGAAAGTCCACCTCGGTAAGTCAGGGTATACGGATACTGCATTTTTAAATGACAACGCTTAGATGCATTTTAAGCCCTGTAATTCTATCCAACTTAGGATCTCACACGCCCTCGCATACTGCTCTTTTATAAATGATCATCCAAAATGCACATACTCAGGCATGGATTGGCACCAATTCGCTTAGTTTTGGACTTGAATAATCTGAACAAATGTAGCAGGTTGACGACCATGTATGGTAATTTTACAACGAATGTTCTATTTCGGGAGCTTGAAGCTCTTCTCAATGGTCATCACCACTGCATGCGGCTGTTCCGAAAACGGCATCAGCACAGTCTATCTCTCGCGACCGAAATTCCATGAAAATTAAGTTGCCAAGAGTAAGTAATTAATTAATAATTAATTAATAAGAGTAATTAATTTTGCTTAACGTAATTTTAACGTAATTAACGTCATTTCAACAGTGCGACCGTGGTACATCCTGGATCCGCAATCACCAGCTAACGGTTTTAGTGTCCGCAGACAGTGATTTTGGCAGATATGCTATTTGTTCACCACCACCTTCGTACGGGCTACAAGAATACCATACACCCTGCATATTTAAGTAATTATGTCTTGCACGTCCGGTTGCAAGAGATAAAACGCGGGCAATATGTGGACTCGTTACTCCTCTTACATAAAATATGTCGAATAATTATAAGTCCACCCATTCTTTTCATCACTTTAAAAGAAAATCACACACAGAGAAAATGACGTGTTGTGACAAAGCCTTGGGATAGGTTGACCCAGGTGACTTCTTTGTTGGCGGTATCGGAATGATTCCTTGCTGTTAACTTTTAGGACTAATCATTTTTAGTGAAGGAATTAACCAGACCCTGTGACCATTAGCATTCTGACCTTGTAGCAAGCCTTCACCCTCAAAAATAAGATCGACTACAATATAATATTTCCGGATTTAGCGCATTCGGAACGATCTTCAAACATTTCTTATATTTGGCAGCAATCACATCTCCTTCGTAGGAGCCAAGGCAATGTGAATACCGTGAACGTTGGATCAGCTTTTATTGAGATGTATTTTACTTATGATCATACCCTGTTTGAAGTGTTATATGATCGCCACATGCTGCAAGACCAACAGTAGCTTCCTGCATTCACGCTTCTGCAGCCAGTGCATGTTCAGATCCCGACGAAGTGAGGTTAGATGACATGTACATCAGGGAATCCGAAGGAACACAGCCCTCAAACACGCCTGGGCAAATGGAAAAAAAAACAGTGAACCACTGGCCGACAGTCAAGACTATTGCAATAAGCCTACGGAGCCTCTATTTTCTGCCTCGACATTGTGCAGCACTCGGTGACCTTGAAGTTTCTGGGCAAACACAAATTGTAACAAAACTGAACGGTGGATACGCCTAATGTTTCATTATATGAAATTCACTTGGTCACTTTCAAGCCTATCGTTATCTGTTGATACTTTGACTGGATAATCAGCATAACCCAATTAAGCTGTTTAGAGAATTTATGCTGGTTACTGACCTACGGGTTCGGCTTCACGCTTGCGAAGATAATAACGCATTCAAGTACCTACCATTTGTAGGTAAACACCAGGTAGATTAACTTAACCAGGAAAAAAACGGTTGTACCACAGTGTATATCAGGCTGAAGTCGACTGCCACATTTTCTCATCAGATGCATCTTACCGCGAACAATTCTAAGATATACCTGCTATAAAGAAGCGATCCTGGTAGACAGTGCAACCGTGGCATCATCTGTTTTCCTACAGGCTACACATCAGTTACTCGTCTAATATGGTAAATTTGCACTTGAGTCTTACAGGAGGATGACTTGATTTAGATTTCCAACTCCATCATCTAACCAGCATTCCTTTTGATAATGTCAAAAGAGGGAACAGAACAGAATGACGAACAGCTAAACGCTTTCCACCTGTTTGGGTATGTCAAGTAATTGCAGAACACGGTCACTGAACACAGTGGTCATAGAATTGCGCCAATGTATACGTATTGCATTTTATATATATACATATATATATATATATATGAAAAAAGCAGATCATGAATCTGGAGGACTGCGACATACTGACCCAATTCTATCTGCTGATTCTTCCACTATCTACAACTTGTCAACTATGGCGTCAACGTTGCCAGCTGGTTTGACAGGGCCGAAAAATATGATTCTCTGTTTGGGCTGCTTAGATGATGTGTTCTGTTAGCAGTGTCCGTCGACACAATCTGTTGAAGAAATTCGGCACACAGGGTATTCCAGTGATCCAGCTCGCAGGTGCAAAGGTAGCTGGTACTCTAATAGGATTTGCCAATCAACAGTGAAATTTTGTAAGCCTGTGCGCAGCCCACAACCGCAATCGGTTTGCGGAGAGCCGAATGTGAATCCGCGTGCCAGTCTAAGTGTAGATCCGAAGAAATAACATCGGCTGGAAAACACGCAGGATTTTGCCAACAATTAGTTGGCTTAAACAAAATGGATGCACTAACCATCTGAATATTTTCCACTTTATTCTATAGCGGAGGAAACCACGTTGACCTAACTGTCTTGGAGAAAAACACTGAAAAAAGAAAGTGACTGATGGTCATCTCTAACGGTGTCTCATTTCCTCTCGAAATTGCGCTAAAATACCTCCACTTCAAAATCAAATCCAACAATACCCGGTTGGAAGAGGAGCAAAAATATTGTTTAATGCAAGCAATGGCTGCAATGCTATTTTACCGTAGCACAACGGTCAGTCCGTAGGAGGATGTACTCAGGAACAGCACTGCTACGCACCGTTAGACTTAAAAGATACCAAAGCAAACAAACTTAAGCGGACAACAGGTTCAGTTACCACTTAGGCCCCTTTCGTACTGCGACGTCCTGACTCTTTCCATACGAGTTGTACTAGGATACTTCAGGATTTCTATCGCGTCATTGTTAGAATTTCTTCGAGGTGTTCTTTGAGAAATTTCGCGACGTTTCAGTACCGAATGCTGAAATTAGAGCTCCAAATTGGAACGCTGACTATCCTAAACTTTCTGATGTTTCCTGAATACTTTCCAAATTTCAAAGTTAATTGGGCGGCTGAAGCGCAAGAGAAAGAGGTGATAAAAGTGTGCACAAATAGGCAGGAAGAATGAGGCATCCCTACGAAACAGTGTTCGGATATGTTCGTCAGTACATTTTAGAGTGGTGGCGCTAAACTAGTTTTCCATAGCTTGAAACCACGTTGTCATATGGTGGAAACAGCAGATCCGTCGCTGTCCAGTATCCGACTAACTGGTTGCTGTTCCACCCTTAGCTGTTGACTCACATCACAACTCTGCCCACTCCAGATTAACCTACCGTGCCGCTTGAGTGCTGTTGGGAAGCGGCTTCATTGGGTAGATGTGTGATAGTATCTTGAGGAGTTCAATCAAACAAGGTAATGTATATTGATTGGAAACTACCAAGCGAGTGTAGAGGTGACAGAATCAAAAGCTAAGGTTACGTGGCTCTTCGGACCCATGCCTATGGGGTCAGCAGTGAGGTGAAGCAGGTGGCCAGACTTATTACTAATTACTAATAGCAAACTGGAAACTAATATTCCTATTAACAGTGCAGCATTGAAAAGAGCATGGCTCACTCCGTGGCTCAACGCGACAAGCTAGTTGCTCGCAGTCCAACCTGTTCTATTTGCAAGTGATGGAACGTCTACTCTATGATTGGAAATCGTCGTCCAGCTGTCACACTCTTTCGGTGCCTAGCTACAACGCCACCCAAAGGAAGTATGGGTGGGATAATGCTGGGATAATGCCAGGTTGTCTAAGCCTAGGCAGGGGAAGACGAGAGGCAGAGGTCGGGTTCGAACCACGGACCTTCCAGTCAGTAAATTCAATCTCTAACCACTGAACCATCTCGCTATCTCCATGACTGACCTTCAGTGGGTTCCGAAGCACTCAAATGAAGTATGCGGCGCCTACAATTCGCTCCAAAGATACAGTTCTGGTGGCGCACAGCATATGCACCTGGTGAACGGATGGCTTGAACTGTTCGTATGGGCTGCAGTTATTTCCCAAAGTTCTCTTACCGTTGCTAGTTTTGAAGGATGCAAGTAAACAATCAAGAGGATACTAAAAAGTCCTCGGCATCGTCAAATTATTGAAATATGAAAAATTTTCGGCATTAAACTGGGTACACCTATTTGCAATCTCAAATGCCAAGTACCGATAAAGATACACCGGCGAACAACAGAACAAAGATGTCATTTCAGAAACCGAATTATACGAGGTGAAATAACAGTAGATCACAGCAGTATCACAGTCCAGAGAAATTAAACATTAATAAGCTTAATGTTGTTCAGCCACCCACGGGAAAAGCACTCATCGGAAAAAAGTTCACGAGATCTTGACAAAGCCGCGCCTCGTAGGGCTTCAAGTTGATCAGGCGTCATACGTGTCAAAATATACTCGAAACAGTCGGCGTATTCTTCTGCTGTTGCTGCAAGAAACCCCACACCTGTATTGCTGTGTCGGAAATCTCCGCCGGAAGGCAATGCATTCCTGGCAGGGCCAATTATATCCGTCAAGGGACCGCCGGAATTATGGGCTACCGTGATCAAGCCGGTTGCCATACCCTCGACCACACCTGAAACAGCCAAGTGACAAAAATAACGAAGCGATAAAATTGTCGGAGACCACCACGGGGCTCACGTAACATATACTCTAATTAACACCTTCAAAGAACTGATAATATCCGGTGAGGATCTCATAGGTTGTAAGATCCAATCTAAGGTCCCTATTTTGAAATCAGAATGGTTTTCTTAGCCAACCAGTCTAGATCCTAATAAAGATAACAAGGCCGTGATGTCCAGGCTACAACAAAGTGAAGCTCTTCGCGGAAAAGTTGTGTACTGTTGGTAAAGTAGTTGGATGCACAATCATATCCGCTGCAAGCTGGCGGAGCTCTTTTATCCTCGGTGGCTTGTCATTTATTTTTGTAGACCATCCAATGCAAACACAGACATGCTATTGTCAGTGGTCCATGGTTCCCTCCCTTCAGTATATCCCCGCCAACCTCTTCTGCATCACACGCAATCGCAGTTTCATAAGCCATTGTTGGGGTTTTCGAATCACCAGGCCTATGTCAGTCCATCCGTCGAGGTAGCGTACGCGAATGGTTACCAAATGATGGTCAAAGGAGAGATGAGGTGCCCGAAAAGTTCATCAAACAGAGGTTCGCCTCTCCTAGGGCCGCCCACACTCCTGATAATACTCCATGTAAAATGATATCTCAGATCCATCGGGATCTGACAACATTATTCCTCATGAATACCCATAGTTTCCTCTCGAGAGAGCGCTGTCCTTGTGCGCAACGTACAAACTTCCTGTCGCCACTAATTTGGTCAATTTATTACTAGTCCCAAGAGAAAATGCTTAGGAATTCGTTTTGAGTACATCTTCATTACCTTGAGTCATGGAAAGCAAAACAATCGCACGCTTGCATAGTGGAATTAGAGAAGCTGTAAGGCTTCCCTAGTTAATAGAAATTAAGCATTTAGCGTAGTAGTGGCGGCGTAGGAGGGGATGTTAGTTGGATCAGCGGTTTTACTGAAAGAAACGTATGATACCTCTATTTCATACAATTAATCAGGAGAAATAAACTTAGGGTGAAGGATGCTCAGAACATTCTGCGACTTGTTTGAGAACCAAATTGAAGCTAGTTATCCAATCTAATCAAGCCAAGAAAAGCTATGTGCACCGGACGACGAAACTTCAGCATAACTATCAGTTTCTTTGCAATGGCGAGGAAGAGATTTCGCCTCTTTTTCTCCAACGCAGTAGGTTGGTTACATCCCACCCGACAGTTGAGGACGTTCCAAAGACTGGTGAACAAACTAAGCAATGCCCTCGTAGCGTAGTGCTGAGGATGCTGACGCAATTACTGTTTGAACTTCACCGTCTCCTGTTGCCGTAATGCCGGGTAAGATATACATGCAGTATCAGAGTTGGTAGAGCCATGTGGCGCACCAAATCGTCGTGCACACTCATAGCTATAGGGTCTATAAGCTCCGCGCTGATTAAAAGGAGCTGATAAGCGTATTGAACCCTAGCTGTGGATCTGATCACAAAAATTTTACTTCAAAAATACTTGTACCCGAGAGTGTCATCTAAATGCAAGACTTGATGTCAGCGCAAAACATTTCTGTTTAATAATAGTCAACAATCGTTTAGCTGTAACACTCTTTCGGCGCCTAGCTGCCATGCCACTCGAAGGGAGCACGAGAGGTAGGAAACTACCAGGTTGCCCAGGCCTGAACAGAAGTCAAGATGCAGAGACCGAGTTCGAACCAAGGACCTTCCTATCAGCATATTGGCACTCTAACCATTGAGCCATCTCGCCCATTTCTGATTACATAGCTTGGGCCACAAAATATGGATACTAATTGCCTTCATCGTTATGAAATTTGGTGTCCTGACCTGTGCTTCATAAACTGGTGTAAAAGCAGTTAACGGCAGCCATCTGTCCACTGACAAAGAGATCGGATAAGCACAGAGCAGTTGACGTTAATCGTTTTTTCCTCTGTCATTCAAACAGTAAGTGTTAATACACTTTGACAAATGTTTCATTATACAGGCTATTTCGCTGTTTCGGCAGGAACAGAGAAGCCCACAAACACTTGCTGAAGTGATCTGACGGGGGTGCATGTCCTTCACCTCTTGACTCACAGTGGCGTGGCTACTGAAGGTCACATTCAGGTGCGCAGTCTTTTGTGGTCTTCGAGCTAACACCGATCTTTGGCAGTCATGAACGATCACATGAAAACATGTGAGTGGTACATGAGCTGTAGTCAATGGCTCTAATGGATGCATACGAAATAATACAAGGACCGTTAGAGATCTCACAGGGACAGTTCGCCATCTTTCCGACGTCAAAACCTCCCGTTATATCTTTGTGAAATGTCTTGATAAAATTCTTGAAATGATCCTACAGCTATTTTCGAGTGCTTCAATATTAACACCCGATTTCCTGTGATGGTATGCAGCGTTCTGGGTTTCATGACAAATGTTGAGCATTCGTATGGGAACCAAAATTACAACTTGAGTGCTCGTTAGATCATTATCGGGACGTTCTAGGATATCCAGAATTATCTTAAGAACTTTTTCATGACGTCATAAACTCTTGATATGAAGGATTCGCGGTCTAGAAATCTAGAAATCGCATACATCAACAAGTAGAATATACAGTGACGAAAAACTAGCACCAACCTTCTACATACCTATTCCAAAATGTTCATCCACCATTGTGTGCAAATTGATCATACACTTTCGAAAATAACTCTGTAATGTCTCGTAGGGCACATTCACATGAAACTGTACACACTCGATGAGATCCAACGATCGAGCCAACTCTTTCAGACGATCAACCAAAAGCAAATCCCGCGCATCCCTGCATCCACCGACAAGAAGTAAACGGTAATTGTGTTCTTGTGGAGTGTCCAGTAAGTGAAGGCGCTCCAGAAACAGCCTGAACGCTTCCAACTGAAGCTACGCCGGGAACGAAAGTGTGGAAGACACACGTTACATGCAAGTTTTAAATTAGAAATACGAGATAGCAATTCTAAAAGCGTATTACTTATGCTCACCTCGTCTGAAGCTTATGGTACCTTCAAAAAGCGCTCACAACTCATATATATATATATATATATATATGAGTGGTGAATCAAGGCAACTTCAAAAATGCTGTATCATAATATCGTGCAACTGGACTAGAGCCTACGATCGAGCTGTATACATTTTGCAGATCAGCGGTACAAGCCCATAGTATATTCCAAATTACAGTTGTTAAAAGTTAGACAGGTACCTAATATGTTCTTTGCCGTTTCTCGACCATGAACCGTGAACAAGAGTACCGTGGCTTTAATGGCTGTAACCACCGTCTGTAACTACCGACAAAAAAAGACGAAACCTGGAAGAAGAGCGATAAAGTATAAAAGGCCAAACGAGGATAGCAAACCTAAGAAGTGGAGGTGAGTAAATAGATGCAACGGTGCCACATTGGCGAGGGTCTCCAATCAGCAGTTGGGTGGATTTTCAGTCCCCAACTTGACAGGCCTCACATATTAACGTGACTAGGGCCGTAAGTCAGGCGACCGATACTTCACCTCAGTCCTGATAGGACAACCAAGGCCCAACGAGGTAAACGGTCTTTGGACCTACGTAACACAACCCAGTCAGTGCAACGTCCACTAGACAAATACCACACGACGCATTTCCCCATTGCAGATATGGTGCACCATCTCATGTATGCCACACTGCATGGATGGTCGAAAGCAATCAGTCGCCTTCTGCCTTTCGTAGCCAAGTTTCACATCCATACAACAGCATCGGATGAACTGCAGCACCGTACACCTTTCCGCTCAACGACAGGTTAGGATCAAGCAAGTGCCGTATGCGAACGGATTTTCCTGAGTCTGGTACTCAACTTCTCGACAACACTGTCAAAGAGTGGTGTAACTAGCCCGGATAGGTAGATTTTTCAACTCATTTCATGGATAGGCTGCTGCAACCAGGTTAGGTGGTGTGTCCGTCCTAACCCCGAACCCCAGTAGTGCAAAGCTCAGCAAAAAAACAGTGCTCAGATGAACTAATGTTTCAATTTATTTTACATTTTGGTACTGTCTGAGCGATATCATCCGCGCGTTCTAAGTTAGTGAGGTTCTCTCCGGCGCGTCGCTCTAGTCCCAAGGTAGTAGATACTTTGGTCGATTCTACCGTGACCATCTTGATTGCGAATTCGAAAAGAGACAGCGAGATAGAACAGCCTACCAGACTCCACCTTTGATGGCGAACTCAGAAAAGTCTCCGTAGACCTTTAGTCGATCATGGGCATTGGAGAAGTGATATAAGGAATTCGAGTGTGTCGCTGTTTGTAATGCAGCAACACGAAACTGGACGGACTGTTGGATGACAAGCTGCTTTCGCCGCTGCTGGCCGCCTGTAAGTAGACCGATGACCCGGAAGTTGTCGAAGAGCAAAGACATGGTCCCCACTGGAGTAGACCACCGTATTTTCAATGAAAGGCGTTCCCCGTCTTCTTGGGCTCCCTTGTCCATTATTTCTGCAGTCCTTTTTCGAGCTCCGGATCAGTCGCCTTTCGATGGGATTCGTGCAGCGTCCACCTATCGGCATGGTGAGAATATCTTCTTCGAAAGGACAGGAAGTGCGACTAGATATCCATCGACAGTTTGGTTGTTTGAACACTGATGAGCAGACTGAAAGGCTGTGGTCATCGTAAGTAGAAGATACCAGTTGGTCAGAACTGCTGTTGCACAGTTTGGACAATCTGCTTTGGTAATTTTTTGATCGACTGTTTTGTATGGAGTGGGGTGCGAGTTCAGGAGCAGGCCTTTGCTTCACTGTCAGAAAACGAACGGTTAACCGAATTCGCAATGAAGTGTGGTCGCAGTCCATGCAGGGATTTCAATACAAATGGCAGTCGTAAACACTTGAATGCCATCGATGGCTGACCACTATGTGATCTAACGGCATGTATGGTGACTTTCGATCCGAATGACGTCAGTTAACAGAATGTCTTCTTGTGCTGAGAATTGGAATTCTCAATAAACAGATCATGGTCCGCGCACAACTGAACGAATCAACTACCACTTACGTTCTTGGGGCAGTAACGCCAAATTCATCTTCCAAGTGGGGCACGAAAAAGTAATGTTATTCTGGCCAATGTAGGCGTGCTTGGAATATACGGTACACGTCAACTTTCATGAAAGAGTGTACGAAGGAGTCTGTTGACCAATCCGACACCGAGTGCGAACGTTGAATGACGCATTGTGGAACGGGTGATTTGGTGAAAACAGACCATTTTTGTTGTTGTTGAGCAAAGCTGTTCAGCTGTAGCACCCTTTCGGTGCCTAACTGCCATGCCACTCGAAGGGTTAGGAGAACAAAAACTGAGCTTTGCAGGACTGGCGATGTGTGACAATCACCAACGTTGTGTGGGCAAAGGGAACTTTCCGGCTGGCCAGGCCGAAGAACATGCTACTTTAAGGGATCCTTAAGCGTTTAACTCACAAGAAAGTACGAAAACCTACGGTTTTGTTTCAGCATCCTGCCCACAACCTTCGACTCAATAGCTATACCCGAAAAGCAACAGTTGTTCAGATTTTCTTTAGGGATCATTTTCATAATCCACAACTGAATGATCTAACCCACTGCGCAGTGGAAGACTCGTTTAGCTTGAGTGCACAGGGAGTTAGGTATGAAGACCGGATTTCCAGCACTGTCGCCTCAGCAGACACGTATGGAATCACCTCGGGATCTTGGTGCATCACAACGGTTATTTTTGCCACAAAGGACAATTCATCGATGGTCACGCTAAGATTTTATGGCCGATCTTTTATCGGCAGAGAGCAGCATTGTCGTTCCCAGGAATATGGATATGCAGGTCACCTATAAGGAGCAAATCACTAGCTCCACACTCCAATCGCAGAAGACAGTACGACTTTAACTCTGGACCGTCTCGTAATAACACTACTCACAGTACGAGTGCTCACTGCTTTGTACACTCTGATTTCCCTACCACGCTTGAATTTTGCGGAACGGTATCCGGGTAACTGTACCCATAAGATCAGATTAACAGCTCGCGAATGGGGTATGGTCGATATAAATGATACCACGCATCAAGGATTCGTTGTTTCAAGTGGCTACAGTTCTGGTCACCGGAAAGCGGGAGTGTAGGGGAGACATAGCCAAGCAGTAGAAACTATGGCATCAGTTGGTTCTGGAAACTGGGGAGCTATGCATTGAAGCCAATAGCTTGGATAAAGGAGCACCATTGACTGCGTGGTCGAGCCATGTCTCCAGGTATCACTAACTACTAATGAGCCCCGGAGTGTCTATCCATCAAGACCGAGTGTGCTGGTTAGCGTTTTCATAATTGGTTGCCCCATTATGGACTGTCCGTCCTCGGTCGTTTCCACCCAGTACAGAGCTGAGAAAAAAAGCTCTGCAAGGAAGACGGTCTTTTGGCATGCAAAGTGCATTTTACAAACAGTGTAACATATGAAGTGAGAGTGGCTCTGTTATGTCTTCTTTTATAATATATCAGTCAGACACGTCAGATCACCGGAATGGAGAAGACAAACAACTTCGAGGAAGTTATACTGCAAACAAGTGGATCGTTCCGTGGTATGGAATTCAACTGAACCAGATGATAAAAAGAACTAACAGTCCAATAGGATGTCAGTGAGAGGCTGAAATGTAGAAACAAGGTTTCAGTATACTAGACAAATCGTTAGTGAAATGGATTTGTTCGTTTGGAGGTAGTCCTCCTAACAGGCTCATCCACCATGAAATAGTTCCTCTCTCCAAAAGACCGTCTGACGTACATCAAGAGTGCTAGTCCAATGTTTCCACCAGACCCGGCCAATGTTTCGGGCCAAACACCGACCACTTTCGTACGTCATTTGCGAGAAGAGGTCATGTTTCTTATCCATAAAGTAGTATGGGTAGCAATTAGTACTCTGCCTTTGACAGACAAACTTGTGCCACATCAGCACGACGGGTGTCGCAGGTCGATAAAAGCTTCCGTGACCTATCCGAATCGAGAAGTAAGTTTGTCCCCAGCCAGCCCACCAGAACTTATACGAATGCCAATGTGAACAAATTTATCTAAAGCGCCGATTGGCTGGTCTGCAAAGGTGAGGTTTGGGTTTAATCCCACCCAGTCTTTTAGCAGTAGTTTGAAGACGGGAAGAACACACCAAACCGAGCGGCAGAATTTAAAAGGAACTGCACCTTTGGAGAATCTGAACCACGAATAGCAATGCAGTCCGCATACTCAGTGTTTCTAACCGAACACAAGGGGATCATTTCGATCCCCCAGGATTTAGAGACAGGGACAGAAGCCTCAAGCAGCGCGTCACTAACAAAGCTGTATAGGAGCGGTGACAGGGCGGCCTTGTCATACATCATTGGTCACCAGAAGTCGCCGAGGTTTCCGATGCTCGAGAGTTAAAAGCAGCGTCCAAGTAAGGAAAAAACGATCAAAATGGGAAGTTTGAAGAAATGTCGATGTTCTGAAAGTTGTCAAGGCAGAGATATGGTCCTTGACCAAGGTGAAACCCAGCTTGGTTCTCACGAGTTTTTCCCTCCCAATAATTGATCAACCTGTGCAAAATGATTCCAGAGAGCAACTATGGATGTCAAGGCTAGCAGGCTGATGCGATAATGGTTTTCACACGACGTTCTTGTGCCCTTTTTGGAGATTGGGATCACCATCGAGACGCTTCATTTCGCTGGTACTCTGTTTCCGTTCCGAATCTCTCGTAGTAGGGACGCCAGGGGCTGGATATCTCAGTGGTTGGAGCACGAATTTGCTGACCGGAAGGTCCGTTGTTTTCAACCCGACCTCTACATCTCGACTTCTCCTGTCTAGGCTCGGGCAACCTGGCAGTATCCTATCTCTCGTGCTTCCTTCGGGTGGGATGGCAGCTAAGTGACAGTTTTTAGCCGACATGTGGAAAGCTACAAGCTCAAACCCAATGAGACCATAATACGTCCTCTGGTGAAAATTCCTAACAGAAGACAGCAGAACAGTTTTCCTAACTTCTTAAGTCGTTGATTTGGCTTCGCATGGCTGACCTCACAAAGCAACTCACAACCTGACACAATCAGACCAGCAGCTGCAACCGGCATGAGAGTTACACCCATCAATATACTCCAGAATGAGCCATGGAGCCACCCAACCGCACGGTGATGATCTTTCCTCGAATGGAGAAAAAACGCCTTCAAGTCAATTGCCGAACGCGGCAAACAGATCAACCACCTGACCAACTATCAAACTGTTCTTCCTGCTTTCAATTTCTGTCTACCTATCTATCTGCCTTCCGAGCTGCTTGCCTTACCATCGCTGATCTATGCAGATTCGATTGATCCCAGTAACGAACTTTGATGCATCAGGTTTATCATAAATGGTTTATGGATGAAAAAATTGTACTGGACAGATTTTGAACTTCAAACTGGTTGTGACAAGCATAAGATATTCAAATCCTAGTTACTCATTTCAGGACTAAACAGAATGACATGGTACTCAGAATACGAACTAACCTCATGATTTTTCTCCGGTCTAAACTGTCCAATAGACATGATCCACGGCATTCGGACAGCTGCCGCCGTTTTCTGCGTCGGCACAGGGCAAGGAGGAAACAGAACTAGTGGCTTGCCACCCCACAAAGACAAAATATGGCTCCGTGTCCAAGAAGAATTGGTCATGACCAAGTCAACATTTCGAGGAGATCCTGCCCATCGATAAGCAACCAAAACCATGTGGTAATAACCAAGCTTGATCCAGGATAATACACGACTATTTCGAATCCAATTAGCATTGTTATACTGGAGCGACGTCATTGCATTAGCTTTTAAGGATGGATTCACCGAGCTGGCTACGCGAGTAACCATGTCGATAGATACTGTGGGATAGTGAACGTAGGTCGCAGTCGTACATCTCGCTAGCCGTTTCGCAACGGGTAGGGTAAAAGCGAAACCAGTGGTATCGAAAAATACATCTGGTGGACAACGGACGAGCGCCTCCAGGGCAACAAAAACCGATCCCAAGGCCTGACCACCAAGCGTGAATATGGGGTAAGTTGTCGGAGAGAGAAATCGTGCGCTTCGAATTGGAACGAAATGTATAGGATTTTTATGCCGTTCAGTGACATCCAAGGACACGTCGAATATGCGTTTGACACTATCAAACACTTGCTCCGGCTGCCTCAAACAAATTGAGTCGTTTGTATAGATGATAAATATTCGCGGCTTTCGTCTGAAAGTCGGAACTGAAATGGTCATGTTACTGAACATACTCCAGCAGCATCGCCTTGATCGAGGTCCACAGCACACGCTCCCCGCCACCACCTGAGTTACAATATGGGTGGAAAAATCCTATAAGGGTACAGTTCGGATCAGTGCCATAGGTGGAGAAAAGCCATTGTCGGACACGCTGACGCCGTCGAGCAAGAAGCCAAGCGACGAGCGGTATGCATAGGAGGGTGGCCGTGAGAAAAACAGACAACTACAAATCCTGAATGTAACGGATAAGCACCTTACCACTATGGTCAACATCGGTTAGCGCAAAAGTTGCGGTAGACAAGATTGCGTCCACATGAAATAATGAAGTGGGTAGAGTTCAGCATTGCCTAAGCCCTTTCTACCATGTTAGAAAGGTTTCTGTAAGGATAGAAACGAATACAAGTTAATAATGCGTCCAAACATGAGGCTAAAACAGAGCAAGTATTGGAAAAGGATTGAGAATTATTGTCAAATCGTATTACCTGGTGGTGGATTACTGGATCTGGTTAGTGCAAAACGGTGGATACTGAAAAAGTCCTAAAATTGGCACTGATCCACTGGGCTTTTACTTCAGATGTTACAGCCGCGTGGTCACATGCTAACGGGTCCCACCGTATTGCGCAAGGAACAATGGTGTAACTTCGCGGGTACTTTATTGATGCTGGACAGGGTTCTCTATAGTAAAGACAAAGAGTCGCAGACAGCCAGTGGTGGCACCATCGTGAGTCCTGTCTAAGCAGTTCGTTACATACCATTTCAAGGTCGGTTTGATTGAAGTCCTAGAGATACTGAGCGCAACTATAGGAGGAAGTCCGAAGAGTGGCTCTGTGGAGCTGCACTTGCCACAGGACTGACATCTTGCGCATGGAGGGTCATCGCCATCATCATCATCATCAGCTGTAAAAAACCTTCTACTTGCCGTGCACTGGTTATAGCTGCTACAGTTTCGCCCACTAATGACTTCGGGAGGTGGAGTAGATAGCTGTGCATTGAAGGCTGTAGTTGATATAATTGATGCACTAACCTAGGGGATGTCAGTGGACTTTTCATTTGAAAGATCAGGAGGGGAGCTGTGCGCAATGAAAGCAACAGCCTGGATGCATGAGCTCCATTGAGGACGCGGCTGGGTCATGCGCGACATTGTCTATAACCATTGATGTGTCCCATATCGAGGTCCCCATCCGGAGAGACGGCAACGACCAGCGCAGCTGAGTTTTCTGGTAGTGGTTTCGTACTTTGATGGAAATTCATTGTTTGACCTCCCCTGGCTAGTTTGCGCCTTTCGCGTGGTTCAGCGAAAAGGGTTATTCGAGGAAGCCGGTTGACTGGCATTCGAAACACGTGACCAAACCAAAAAAACCTACGGAGTGTGATCAGTTCATCTATCGTGGACGAGTTATTTCAGCTGAAAACCATCCGATGTACTTTAGTATTACTGAAGGTAAACAAAGTAAGGTATCCTTTTACGCCTTATACTGATGAATAGGAGATGTAAGATCCGGGCAGCTAAGGATCTCACAGGACGATTGCGGCTATCGGACTATATGCAGCTCGTATTCAGTGGTCAGTACGAACAGAAGGACGAGAGCTATATTGAGAACTGTCAGAAACTGGGTTAATGAACATCGTGAATTAAGCGCAATCGGCAAAAGCAGAAAAATGGTGAGTGATGCAGCAGGGTTTTCTGGAATCAATAACAAGTAAGGACCAAATGATGTAAAAACGTACAGACACGGGCAGTTAGTCAGTGTAAATTGGCCATATACAGAGATAACGGCGCAGAAAACAATCAGTACGTTCGCTTAGATTCGTCTAAAACAAATCTCAGTAATAGCTATCTGGTAGATGCGATATAAAGGAAGTACAAAAAATAGGGTCTCCTGAATCGTCGCGTTGGTGAGCGTGTAACACGCTCGCCCATCATCCGAGGAGCTCTGAGTTCGATCCCCGTCGGTCCGTTTTTTCGTCAGAGCGGGCGCTCGAAAATAAGTAGAGCTGACACGAACCCGCAAGCGAAAACGACAGGTAACAAAGCTTGACATCAGTCACTAGATAATAAGCAGACCTTAAGCAGGAGCGAAAACGGGGGAAACGAAACGATGTTATAATAAACGGGCGTAAACCACTCTACTCATAGGTAGTCTTTCATCCCGAACAGCATGAACCTTTGGATGAAATCATGCTCATCGTTGAAGCGCTCTCCTTTGGGAAATACTTGTATGAGACTATTCTGTAAAGCTGAGATTGACACCAGTCCCTACTGAAAACGTATTATGGAATCTACCAATAAATATGGTAACTGCTGACCCAGAGGACGAGTGCCAGAAAAACAAGCACTCACGTGATCAGCTGCTTTGTTGGAAGAATTTTACGATACTTGTATTCGACCCCCGAAGGTAGGATAAAATTTCAGTCCGTCAATTTATCACGCTATACACCATGTATGAAGGAAACGTTGATTCCAGCTGCTATGGTTTTCGCCAACGAAAAATGGGAAGAGCATGGGAGATACAGCCGGGCGTTTGGAGCATGAGCAGTTAGCTGACGTTTAACCGGTCTAGCTGCCTGAAGTAACCAAAAACTGCGCAGCTACGCACTGGAGGTGATAGCTTAGATAGAGGAGCACCAATGATGGCACGATTGAGCGAATTCCGCCAAAGTGGTTAACCACTGATGAGTTGAGTCCGAGTCCCCATTAAAGGAGGCGGCAGTTGCTAACCCGACTGAGGTTACTGACTAATATTTTTACAATCCGTTACCAGGTCATAGACTGTTCACCTCTCGGTCGCTTCCGTTCAATACAGGGTTGAGAAAAAAGAGCTTTGTGACGCAGACGGTCTTCTAACATACGAAACATTCCCCATAGTAACATATGGAGCGTTAGTGGCTCGTCCAAAGCGGCGGAACCCCGTCTTCCTCAAACCACACCGCAGCATTGGTACCCCGATGTTCACACTTTACCCGGCTAATGTTCCGGAGATACCGATGGTCAAAAGCGAGTTTCCCTAAAACCTCTGAACATAAAGGCCACACTCCTGATCCATAAAGCAAGACATATCGCACCGTCGCGAGGTTGTTTGTGATTGTTAAACTGACAAGCTGCAGCCACTACTCATGTCCAAAATTGGAAAAGCTTCCTTTTCGATTCGAGAAGAGATTTCGACCCCAGCCAGTCCACAAGAACTTATGCGAATGTTCAGGTAAACAAATTTATCTACATTATCGATCGGTTGGGCTTTAACCGCAGCCAGCTTGAGGCAGCACCCTAAACTTTACGGGTACGAAACGCATATCAAATTGTGCACCAGAATTACACAGGTTATTTTAAACTGTTCACATTTCTAAATGGCTGATACAAGAAAAGCAATATCATCGGCGTACTTAGCGTCCATAAGCAAACGCTCCGGGAGTACTTTGATCACCGAGTTGTCAAAAAAGGGCGGAGAAGATTAAAGCAGCATATCGTTTACGGAGTGAGAGAAAGAGCGACAGAAGACATCCTTGCATGACATCAGTCGATGTAATGAACTCAGGAGAGAATTTGCCGTAGACACATAGGCGTCCTTGAGAGGTATATAGGACCTTTAGAGTGGACAAGAATTTAGAAGGGACACCATTCACTGACGATCAACGGTGTCCAAAAGTAGATTTCAGATCGAGAAAGGCCATCACTGCTGGTCGACTGAAGGAGTGACGCTGTTCCAACAATTGTCCAAAACTGAAGATATGATCGATGCAAACCGAGCCAGGGTCAAGCCCACCTTGATTCTCGCGAAGCTGATTCTCCCGAGGACGGATCAGCCTACGTAGGATAATGACAGAGAGTACCTTGGAAGCTAAGGGCACTAGGCTGGTGCGCCGGTGGTTTTCACAATACATTCTTGTAGTTCTTTTGAGAATTACCGTCGAGGCGCTCCATTCTGTTGGCATTTTTCACCCATCCCAAACACTTTGGAGTAGGGTCGATATGGTAGCCAGGATGGACTCGCCACGACTTTTGAAAGTACAGGATACAAACCGTCTCGGCTAGGTGGTTTGCTACGCTGAAACAATAAAATCGCACGCTGGATATCCGCTGCCGAAGGCGGACGGATGTCGACGCCCCACCAACGTCCCGTCATTCAATCCATCCAGGGTGCGAGTTGATGGGGGTCGGCCGAATTGTTCTTCAAAGTGTTCAACTCACCGTTCAGGGCGATTTTTCTGTGAATGAACTGAGGTGCCATTCTTTTGGGATACCGTTTCACTAACATCTGCCCCCCTCGGACCAGTTAGTCGGGTTAGCTGGAACAGGGCGCGAGCATTCCCCATCGCAAAAGCTTTCGCCATTTCCCAGACGTTTGCGATCCACCTGAGCCCTCTGTTATCCTTAGCATCTTCAGTGTTGGACGTCTTCGGGACCTGCGCGAACAAGCATAGTCGCCTGTTGCTGTTATGGTTTTCCTGGCTTAAATCAGAGCTCCTGCTGGTAACGAGATCCAGTGTTCATCATGGTCTGTGGGCGACCTCGGGCAGACAGTTTCGAATGCTGTGACCATGGTTTCTTTCACCCTTCTCCAGTATTTATCCAAATTACCCTTATGACCATCAGGCTCATCGAGTTCTGAAAGATTCTCATCCAACACAACCGGATACTGTTGGGCTACACGATTTTCAGGTCATGAAATGAACAGTTTGGCATCAACTAGCGTGGTCCGAGGGAAAGGGAAGAGATGAACATTCCCACACGATGCCGTGATCCGAGTCCAGTGGTGTACTCCAGAATGATCAAAAATCAAAAATATCAAAAGCCTTCCAACAGTATTTGATTGCCAGATGGTCCAACTGAGTCGACAGCTGGTTTGTGTTTGATGGCCTCCAAGTCAATCGGTGTGAGAGCTTGTGCTGAATGTTTGTGCTGGCTGGAAACAAATACCATTCATCGCAGGTGAAGAAGCCGTCGCTCATTATCCGTGAGGTCAACTTCAAACCCGAAGCGGCCGCCAAGATGAGCTGCACTAGGGAATAGCCAGCCAAACTGAATAGTCGTATCACCCGTCAGAATCACGAAATCCGTAGTTCTCGTTGACCGATAGTAGCTACCTTTCTCGTCCTCAGAGTTGCCGTCTGTCGGAGCGTATTCTGACACGACAAACACCGTTTATCGCGCCCAGATGCGTTTACCTCAATTGAACCAGTCAAGCGAAAAGCAAAGAGACAAGTGCTTACTGGAACCTAGTCCACTAAGGTGCATTCAGCCTTGGGGCTAAGCACGACTTCGACAACGTAGGTGTCACGAGCCATTGCACCAAGATCACAAGAAGCCCTAGAAGTATAGTGCGGGACATTTTGGTTCGTACTGGGCGGTTTGAGATCTATGAACAGGCTGGGGTTTTGTATACGGGTTTCGGAGACAGTATATATCAATCGACAGAGAGAACAAGGTCTGAGTAAAAGCCAACTGTCACCCATTTTGACAGAGTGCGAAATTTGAGGGCAGCCACGTGGAAAAGACTTCCTGATCTATTACTTTCAGTTATTTTACAGGACAGGAGCTTAGATATGGAACAGCGGTTAGGTGATTGACAGCTAACTGAAGCAGAGGCTTGGGTGACGGACGTGCAGAGACAAATCAGTGAAGGAAGAGCTGTCGGGGCGAATGATACTTACTGGTCGCCCAGATTGAAGAAGGGGTTTTGGTTGAAGTACCACACCTTGAGTCTGGTTCAAAAGGCTGACACATAAGGCAATGGGATAAGGTAGGGTTCTGTACAGGGAAACTTCCTCTAACCTCCGCTCAAAAGTGTGAATGGCGAGGCAGCGATTGTCAAGCAGACAGGTGGTCAATCTTTGGCCTGGGTCAGTAAGTTCGCACCTCAAACACTGAGTTACCTTGAGATTTTTTGATTACATATTGCCTATCAAAGAACCAGTACCGAATGCACATAGCTATGAGTTGCCGGTAGTGAGCATTGATTACTGCCAGCCGTTTCTTCTGGAACACACGCGTTGACTCCGACGATGCACTTGTCCGTTGCTACTTCTCACTGTACTTCTACGCGAATTCCACACACCTCGCTTAGATACTATGAACCTTATGGACACAGAAGTCAAACAAACATATCAGAGCCGTTCTTCCAATGCTCGTCTTCTGGTCCATTGTCGGATGTTAATGATCACCAGAGGCAGCTTTCCAAAGCCATGCTCAATGCCGGAACCTCTACCTGTAGTACGAACCAGCCAACGCGATGCAAGCACCGGATCTCTTATAGGGAAGTGGCTTTGCTGGAGTTCCTGTGACAGACTCTTCCTGGACTCAAACACAACTCAACTCGGAGCATCATCCGACGCCAGGTAAAATTAAGTGTCCGTACAGACTGGGACTTTGAGTGGATCAAAAAGGCCGGAGAAATTAAAAAGTGAAAAATGCCGGAAGTGTTTGCGGAATGCTCCACTTGATTCATCGGACTGGTCATCGGAAGCCTGCTGTCAACGAAACCGCCACGGATCACAATGTTTCCCTGATGCCCAGCAAGGGAGAGCGTTTGTACCGTTGGGCACAGTACTTCGAACAACTCAGTTGGTCAGATGCCACCTCCAGTCCGGACTGTCGGTCTTTAACAGAAACCTCGACTATGCAGATGGGCACCTTTCAGCATCAGAGGTGTCCGAACGTATGCCCCGATTTGAACGTCATCGTACCGCTGGTCTTGACGACGTTCCACCTGCTCTGTTCAAGCAGAGTAGCGATTTCCTCAGTCAGTGTCTGCTGGCCTATAATAATAAGAAGAATCCTTCAGCCGTAACATCCTTTCGGTGCCTAGCTGCCATGCCACCCGAAGAAAGCAAGAGGGCTGGGATATTGCCAGATTGCCCAAGCCTAGATAAGAAAATTCGAGAAGCAGAGGTCGGATTCAAACCACGGACCTTCCGGTCAATAAATTCGCGCTCCAACCACTGAGCCATCTTATCCCCTGGCCTATGTGTCTATCTGAAAGAGGTCATCCCAGACAAATGGGATAAATCGACGGTATTTCCCACCTTCAGAAAGGTAATAACCCGTCCTAACAAGGCTCCTGGCATCACTGATTATTCACCGTCTTACGGCAGCACTCGAAACCTTGACCCGGCGGGATTTCGACTACGTAGAGGCTGTGTTGACCACGTCTTCACATCCCGTCGGGTGCTCGAGCACCTTAATGAGTACAAACTATCCACAATCTTGGTGCTCCTTGACGTCAAAGGCGCTTTCAGTTCTGTCGATCAGCGCTCCTAACTAAACTTGCTCACCAGAAATTTGTGAAGATAAGCTAGTCACATATTTCCGATCGTGAAAGTGTATGGTGAATTCTCTACCAGCTTCCCCATAAGAAGTGGTGTCCGTCAAGGGTGTCCACTTTGTCCATTTCTGTTCAACTTCCCTATCGATGAAATAATGAAGGTCCTCAAAACCCAAGCGTTCACATCTTTATTGGTGAAAACCTTGACTAACCGGAATCGTGCTCGAGCTAGAGTATGCGGACGATATCGTCCCCATTCTTGAAAACGAAGGCCAAGTACCAGCACTGTTGAAAAACTTACCACAATCTCACCATCTTTCAATGTGCACCTACAAAGTGCAAAGGTATTCTTCGGAACGTGCACCTTCTGAACATGTACCTTGAAAATCAAGAGGAATCAACGAGGGTTGTGAAGAACTATACATACCTTGTACTGGCTCTGAGAGTCTGAGTCAGTGCACCAATCTCAAAGGTCCGAAACATGCTTGCTCAGTTGCGTCAATTGCGGTGTCAAAGTGGCATCCAGAACCATCACCTGAGGTGACTCAACCATGTGCTATGCGGACCGAAACATCGTTTGCCGAGACTGGTATGGAATTAATGCACTATCTTCACTACACACACTTCTGTCAGAGACAATACAACTATCGAGGTATGTAAAATTCTCTGAGACACTTCTTTGGAACAGACGTAGTCAGAAGCAAACAGCTCGACAGAATCGGACACATACTTGAAGTCAAGGAGTTAGTGAGTTAATCTTACATATACCACTGCACTAACACTCGACTAACTGTGAAGGTGTGGCTGATGTAGCCTCCACCCGGTCGAAATCCTGCTTGATACACACGAGTCAATGTTTTGCATGCCACCTTGAGGCAACGAAAACTCAGTGACGCCAGAAACCTTCTTCAATCGCGTGGCTACTGCATTCACTGTCAGTACGCTTTTTGAATATGGTTACTATTATCGACTCATTCCATCAACATCGACAGCGATACACCAGTAATACATACCGGTTTATTGTTGTGTTTGGCTCACTTCAATTGTCTAGGATGGTCCTTCTCCCACAAAGGCAAAGAAGTTGGACAGGCACTGACTACTCTGTCCTTGAACAGAGCAGGTGGGAGGTCACGAGGCTCAAGATCAACATGATGCTTGAGTAGTGATATACAGTTGAGCACTCCCGAGGCTGAAAGGAGCTACATATCCCCCCCAGGCCGACAGGTCGGACGAGAAGTGAAACAAGTCGCGGACACCATCATCATCATCGCTGAAGACAGAGACAGTTGAGAACATCGGTGCTTCAGTGCACTATAACCAGGTTAACTCATTTGAGTGAAGCCCTATAATAGGAAGAAAAATGGGGTAGGAAGGGGGACCTAGGATCAGCCTACCACAAACATCTGAGCTGCTCACGCTTCCAACACCCAATCAGACAATCTAGATATAAACTGATGGATGAAGGCCGTTTAAATAGGTCAGATGTCATATCATTCAGTGTCTCCAGCCAAGCACAAGGATGGTCCCGTGAACCCCATTCCGCAAGCTGGACAGTAGCAACAGTGCTTAACCTTTCTGAAGCATCCTTCGTCCCCTTCTGCCCACCTCCAGTTTCCGCCACACCAAATTAGGCACAGAAAATAACGCTCATGCAGACGGCAACTCGGTATGCGCAACACATGGCCTAGTCATCGTGACGAGCATCGTTTCACCATTCTTGCCTACGTTTTTGTTAATAATCATTTTCCTGGGGAGTAGTCCTCGTTAACTCTGCAAGCCGTCTTCAATGGTAGGATACTCTCTTGTTGGATTTTCATTTAAATAACTGCTATCGACGGATGGATGAATTTGTGAGACTGTAGTAACAGTCATCCGGTTAAAGATACGGAGATTGTCATTAAGTCACTGTACCAAGAGGGTCACGCAGTTTCCCAGATTTTGTCCGTGCGATTATTGCATCGCATCCTCCATATTCTTCAACGATATTCAAAAAGCCACACGCTGCATCCTGACTCTATCAACTAATTCCGTTTGTCCGGCACGGATTGCAAAGATCTAATTTCGATGATGATTTGCGACAGATTTGCTTAGGACAAGAGTTACTTTCTCTCTGCCGTCCAATCATTGTACCAGCCATCTGGCACGCCCGGTAATTTTCAGCGTTACATGGGTCAACTAGGAACAGAGTACCTGATGTTTATCATCTCAGATACTTGCCAACAATGAGAGTCACACTGAGGATTTAGTTATGTACTGTCTTCAACTGATTAATGCAGCGACAAATCCACATCTAGTAGAACCTGGTCTTGACTGGTAGTCAAAGAGCCTTGGTAGCAGGTGCATATTGAAGTCGCTGACCCCACCAGTGGTTTTTGCAGGGACCTACTCCAAGAAGCCAGAGATCATTCCAGTACAGCAGGCTATTTCTGTATCTACAGCCTTCTGCTGTCTGAAATACCATCGGTCTTCACCGACAACCTGAAGAACTGCCCTCCGACGACGGTAGCTAGCTCAGCTTCGGGCAGTCTGGTGATCTCTGTCGCATGCGCTATATCACACACATTTGGTCGCCAAAATATCACCTCCGATCGGACGGTCAAACTGAGAGTTCCTCCGACATGCACACGTTTGTGGCTGGAACTACAGGGAAGGGCGCAACAGCGGAGATTCTCTAAGCCTGTTCGCTAACAAAACGCAAAACACGAACCCGCAAGTGAAATACAGTCCGTCACCGGCTGTAACATTGAAGAGCACCGAAACACGAAACATAATCTTTTACTTTCAGCAAAGACACCTCACGACAAGCGTAATTGACGGTCTACCACCGGGCAACCGGTGCTTGATTCCAGCTGCCACCCCGGGCGATTGGCTGCATGGTTCGAGCGCGATAAGGAACGGTCGTGTACGTGTCTGATTATGACGTTATAGCGGCATGTCATCAGAACCAATCCCGTGGATACCTGAGAGTGACTTTCGGTCAGTCTTCAGCCGAACCATCCACAGTTCCTCCTCCACGCCCCCCTCCTTATCTTCCTTCGTAAATCTTTGATAACCGGCCTAAAACACTGCAATCCAATCCGGTAACCTCTGTTGGTCGTTGGCTGGTTCAAAGGCGATAGCCTAAGAGAAAACGATACACCCATCCCTAGGGTACAATCTTACCCCCGATAGTAAAACGCTTAGAGGTCTGGGAGGTCAAGAGCTACCATCTGCAAATATCTAAATGCGTATGAATTGCTTACGCCATTCAGTAATTCCACAGTACAAATGAGCCAATCAAAACGCTAACCGTGGGACCCAAAATGTCCAGAATCCCAGGGCTGGGTGTCAGTCAATCCCCAAAGTCCACGTCGCCTCGCGACTGGGATGCTAGGCCTTCCTCAAGCGCCTATTGGCTTAACTTACTCTCCAAGGTCACCTCAAACAGGCACGCTTCCAGAGTTAACATGTGCCATTTCGTTGAATTTTTCACTCTAACACAACCTGTGAAAACCTCTCTCAAATTCCAATCCATTGTTGCGGTGCACCCACATTCATTCATGAGCCAGATCATTACAGCCTACTCTTCTCTGCGTTTCGCGCTGGCCGAGGATGGACAGACCATATCTTTACCTTGAAACAAATTCTTGAACAGCACCACTGCTTCGAACGTCCCACGTCGGTCCCCAGTTAGCGCGCGTCCGCTCCTGGGTGCAGAACCTGTGCAGAATCTGTGCAGAACTTCCGCAGTTCTGTTCGGCTTTTGGGCCGCGGTAGCTCAGGACGTTTAAGAGGCATCAAAGCTTCTTTATTTGTCTTGCATTGATAAAAAACCACAATGGCCTGCAGTTCCGTGTCCCTACGAAATGTAAACTGTCAACTGATTTAAGTGGTTTTGTTTTAGTGTGCAGCGCCATTATTGGCGGGAAGCTCTGCGCTCTGGTTGTCCTTACGTGCGGCTAAGAGTGAGTTTTTTAGCTTTGCTATGCTTTATGCCTGGTACGTTTACGTGTACGAAAATTGCAAACGATATTTTTTCATTTTAAGTAATCGGCAATGCGCTCAAAATTCGTTCGTGTTACGCGAAGAGGCTCTTCGAGGACAACGTTTTTAGGAAAGCACGCCAGGCGGTTGCAGCAACCGGCTGTTTTCTTTGCCCGACAGATGAATGCGTCCACAATGTCTTTGGTCGAATATCTGAGGGTAAGATTCATAATTAATCAGTTGATAGGTTGCAGATATGCCGCATTTGACTGTCCCAGGGGATAAACTAGGCTCTGCGTTACAATGCTGTCCGCCGGCGGTCTCCCCAATTCCTGTAATCAGTACTTTGGCACTAGAAGGCCATTCACCACTGCGGTCCCTGGAGAACCTTTCGGTTACTATAGACAACTCAGCTTTTTGCCGCAAGGTAGCCCAGTGCAAGTCGCTGAGGGGATCAGTCCGTATGTTCTGCTTGCACTTATATTGCTTTTCAACAGTATCCTTTTAAACCGTTCACAACCGCGTAGGAATATTTTAACGGCTGTTCGTCGGATGGCGCGAAGGCTGAACCTACCTTTATCCGGTTTAGCCGTTGTGTTGGACGAACTCAGGTACTTTTTCCGTCTCTTCCGAAGGATCAGGGCATACCTCCTCCGCAGAGCAGCACGAGGAAGGGCTCCTACGTGGATCGAAGCGCAAACAGTATGTTCATCAATCGTATTACGATGGTTGCAGTAAAAACAGCTACCGTCTGATTTCACAGACGAATCAGAACCTGGCTATAGTGGTGATACCACCTCTCTTGCCAACATTGTCATAAGCTCCACCAGCCCCAAAGAATGTACGTTCCTACCACCTTTTAACTTTCCAATCTGTTTATTCCTTATCTTTAGATGTCCCAATCCGACAGCCTCAACCAGTGGTGACTTTTGCGCTTCCGACGCGCCACCCGTCCTAGGTGAAGCCACGATAACATGTGGAACGTATGTTTCACTTCGTTACCACCATCTAAATTCTATCAGCAGTTCCACATATACAGCCTTTCCCGCCGTGGGCGATCCGGAACCACGTTCTACGCCGCTTGTCGGGTTTGTATTACATGCTGTTTATTTTATTTTCTAGAAGGACCTCTCCAAATTCAAAGGCCAACGTAATTTCCCAAGACCTGGCCAACCTCATTCTCAGTGAATAAATTACCATGTTTTAACTCATCTATGTTATAGAAAATTTGGAGAGGATCTACTCATTGCTCCAGAGACTGCACATGAAGCTAGATGCTTTAGTACCCACGAGCAGTTCTCAGGCGCTCACTGAACCCCTTTTACCCCTCTCTCTATGGAGGAACTCCGGAGGTATGAGAACACCTCCGAGACGGTCCGCGTTATGCACAGCTGGTAGGTATTTGTCGTAGTCACGATTAACGATTTCACAAAGGTGGAAAGGTGGCTCCTACAGGAGGCTGGCGATGTACAAGTTTACCTGTCCAACATCCTTACACGGACGCTGGCACCAAGGCTCGCCGTACTTCTCAATTGGCGCGGTATAAATGAAAAGGAGCCTTCGGGTCAACCAGGCTGGCCCAAGGACTTATTTGTAAGTATTTAATGATTATTTTATACTATGTTATTGAAAAAGTTGCTGGATGAAATTAAATAACTATATTTTCATTACAGACGCGACAACCGAGAAGTTCCCAAACACCAACCTACGGCAAATCAAGGGCAAATCATCGCTGGCTTGAAAATGAACGGCAGAAAGTTCGAAAACGCCTGCAGAGAGCCACCAGGAATGACAAATGATGCCCTTTAGAAGTATTGTATTTTTGTAAAAATTCATTCATATAAACATTTCTTCTTGAAAACACTTATTTATATCCAGGAAGGTAATATACTGAAGAAAGGTGTGGGGGTAGGTGGGTTATCATGGCACTGGAGCATAGTATTTAGAAAGTTAGTGAATTGTACTAGGGGAGAAACAAATGCCTATAATGGGCTAAATTTGCGGGCCGGACGACTTTAGCCGAGTGCGGACTGGGTGCAGAAATTCCGGTACTGAGTACGGATTTTCCGCACCCGGGTGCGGACTTCGATGCGAAACTTGTTTCATTTCCGCACTGGGTCCGCACCCGGGTGCAGAAGTGTGCGGATATTGTGCGGAAATTTCTAACCCGGGTGAAGACATGCTGCAGAATATTTCCGCACCGGTGCTAACTGGGTCGTTTCTCTTGATTCAAAACCGTTTTTGATTCTGTCGATCGTCAGCAACTTTGGTAGTGTCTGACGATCAGAGGTGCCCCCTCAAATTTATCTCCCCTATGAGGGCACTGTATGCGAACTCCTGTGGGCGCGTACGAGTACACGGCCAGCTTTCGCCTGAGTTCACCACGTCCAGTGATGTTAGACAAGACTGTCCTCTTCCCCCTTTCCTCTTCAACTTTGTTATCGATATACTGCTTGAAATTTATCTGCCTGCCTCTGAAACCTCGGAGTCGAAATGCTCCCGGGACGTTCGCTCACAGACATTGAGTATGCAGATGATATTGCTCTTGGTTCAGATCCTTCCCAAATGCAAACGATCTCAAATAACTTGAATAACTCTGCCACATGGTTTGGCATGTGCTTCATACCTGCAAAGTGTAAAGTGCTGCTACAAGATTGGGTTGGATCAAACTCAAACCCCATGCTTGCAGGCGAGCCAATCGACGTGGTAGATAAATTTGTTTACCTGGACAGTTGTATACTCTCCGGTGGACTGGCTGGAGATGAGATTACTTCTCAATTGGGAAGGTCAGTGCAGCTTTTGCCAACCTCCGACACCTCTGGCGCCGACGTGACGTCCGTTTGTCTGTCACGGGAAGAGGTTACACTGCGTCGGTGCGATCCATACTGCTTTGTGGGTCAGAGATGTGGCCTCTGCGCGCAAATGACAAACGAAAAATGTGGGCGTTTGCCCATCGGTGCCTTCGAAGCACTGACTAGGTCTGATGGGAACATCGGATTAACACTGCTGGTACGCCAGATGGCCTTAGGGAGAAGGAACTCTCCCGTGATAGGTGAATTACTCACGCTTCATAGGTTACGCTCGTTGGGACATGTACTATATATATGCTATAAGAACGTCTCCCTAGCGGAGCTCTTTCCGCTCAGCCCTGTGCTGAGTGGGCGACGGAGAAGTGGACAATGAATGGCATGGCAACGAAGTATGAAAACACTAATCAGTAAATTTCGTCGGGCCGACACTTGCCGCCTCCTCGGATGGGGATCCCGGGCCCAACTCATCAATGGTTAATGACACTGGCGGAAATAGCCCAATCGCAGTCAGTGGAGCTCGGGTATCAAAACAATTGTCTTCATTTTTCGGTGATCGAAACTGTAGCAGCTCGAACCAATGCAACTATTGTGCACGGTTTATAACAGATAAATTGATTGACTGATGTAGCTCTCCTCTATAGCTGTTGGCAGGCCTCAGCAGATGTGGGAGAAATGGACCTCCATCGCATGGTAGACATGGTATGCAATGTCATGCCTGCCAGGCCAGGTGGCATTTAGATATATACGGGTTCTTAGGACGACCGGATAAGTCCCTGACCCATTTATCTGCGCTGGCTGCCCTTCCATTAGGGGTGCCATTTCTTCCACAACTTGAAAGGCTCTCAAAAACAAAACCAAGTTTTCGCTTCTGAGTGCGAATGTTCCGTTTCAATCGGGATAATCGAGAAAAAGTTTGGTACTTCCTTTCGACGCTCTGGGGGCTCAAACGCAAAGAACAAAGCAGCCTGGACGAAAGTCGGCAACGAGCTTTCTCTCTGAACGAGTACCTGGTTCTTCTTGGTTCGTTGGAGAAGGTTCGCTGCGAAGACGGTTATCCAGCTCTCTGACGGGGAAATCAAGACCGCCACAGTGTTTCTAGTGAGCGGGCACATGGAGGGAGCAGGCTGATCATCTGGGGTTGCCCTCCGGAATAATCACGCCACCAACCCCGCACAATCGTTCCTCGGTAGTATCGTAACATAGCCAGGATAGAATCGTTTCATGCAGAGTGGTTACGCGGAGAGGAAGGCCAGCGAACAGCTGGGGTTCTACTCAACCTTTCCTGGCCAACTGCGGCACAGAAGATCTTGGCGCGCGCTGTCAGCGTTCAAAATGCCTTTTCGAACTCGGGCATACGTCCGAGGATCACCTCCTAGAGCTCGTAGGGAGGAAAATCTCTGGTATACGTAGCGTCCAACCCATGTGGATATATCCCCTTTATTGCCTTAGCGGACGACAAATCAGGTGGTAAGCTCTAGACCAAATTCACAGTTCCAAGCTGCATTGGGTCAGCTGTGTGCGGTCAAGCAGCAAAAGTTACCAACAGGTCACTCATGAGCATGGACCTTAACGTTGTAACTGCTGCAAGAATCCCATAGCCATCGAAAATGTGAAGCTGCAGCTTTACTCTTTCAAAAACGGCCTGTCCGATTGTGGACACAGTCACTCATGACCTTGGTAGCAAAAGCCAAAAACCGACAACAGTGCACCGCGAATTCCTACGTACACCGAACTGACTACACTGACCGTGGGCGACCTGGAGATCCACATGCACACAAAATGAAGGCGATTGCGGTCAAATACTCGACATAATCTTCGCTCAATCAAAGAGCTACTGGCTTAATTCAACGTGCAGCCATCTGAGAAAACAAGCCCCTTGGGAATGCAACCAGAAGGAATACTTTTTGTTGGTGCCATCCAACGCGCAACCGACACAATAGGGCCCCACAGGGACACCATGCCAGGCGAACCGCGGCAGAAACCCAAGAAAACAAACGCACACGGGCTCACCGCAAATCCTTGAACAACAGCAAATCTAGTCGTCCTGAAGGTGGGATTCGTAAGCTACAAGAAGCAGCTATGGCAATTTTTAACCGCGAAGGAAAAGCAAGGTCCCTCGGAGGCAAAAGTTCCGCAACAACCAAACTCTTAGGGGACAACAACAACACCGACCCCATCGTGCCTCAACTGGCATGTCCCCTACACGTTGGGAAATAAACTTACTATTATAAGACCAGTTCTCGGAAATATCACTGCAGAAAACTGACTAGTAGGCCGCAGGGGCCCCTTTGGAGCCTCGGACGCAAACCTGCCGTACAATTAATAAATCCGCTGACCTCTCTTGTAGCACACCGCTCGGCTCCCCACCTTCGGACGCATAAGAGATAGTGTTGAAATGCTTATTCTCAAGCCGCTTCAGCCTTTCCAACAAGCTTTGTGATGTTAAACAGTCAGTTTACCTTGAAAAGCCGTCCATAATCGCACATACACCCGGCTCACACCAGATGTCTTTGAAGCGGAGATTAAGATAGAAAGCTACTCCATTCTCCGAGCTCGGGCAGAATCCAGGAGCACGTGTGATGTTGTTTAATGCATACATGTTCTCCGGCCCATTACGGTTGTCCTCAAAGATGCTGTTTCTTCATCGTTTTGTGATGCACTCTGGATTCAAATCCAGTTCGTGGAACCAGTTTTTCTAGGCGTGGTCTGCCGTCGCCCCTTGAGTCCAACGGAGAATGACCAGTTCCTAATACAGACGCCTGAGCAACTCCTCCAGCTACCCATCCACACATCTCTTGCTGGCAGGTGAACTTAACGCTTCAAAGCTTCTTGGATGGAACTTTTGCGCATCGAGTCCGGTGAACATTTTGCATTGGCACTGACAAAAGTAGCTCAGAATAACGCTTGGATTCAACGTGTCGTCACACCCACCACGCGCAATACAACTGCCATCCCCGCTGGACACTTTGTTGATCAATTGTTAATTGAAGCCCCACTGGGACATAGCGGTCACTTTATGCTGACCTTTGATTTCACCTGCTACTGGGCCAGAAATCCCGAACTTCAAACACGGACCCAGGGCTTTTGCGGTGCAGAATTCTCAGAAATGAGCAGCCTGCTTGACCAATTTAAACTGAAGCCAACTTCAGTTGAAGAGTTTTACAAGCCCAGCGTCCAGAAAATTCACGTGTCTGACGCGGTCTTCGTCCCAAAAACACCACCTAGCACCTGGGTATACCGAATGCTACCTGAAAGGATTCGACGTCTTCTGGTAAAAATCCCAACTCGTTTTCTAAAAAGATAACTACAGATAACACAGCTCAGCTGGCATTTCTAAAAACGCAAAACTGTCGTGAATCAAAAATCGGACGATAGAACATGCAGAAATGGGTTATGGTATTAGACATCACCCGCAAAAACGTACCACTTAAATACACAAGACAACGCCGAAGGAATAAACAAACAGCATACTCCTTGAGGGGCAGAAACTGGAAACTCACACGTGACTAAATGGTGGTGTCGGAAGCCTACAGAGAAAAACATGCAGCCCTAGCGAGCTCGTCGAACCAACTCTTGTCAAGACGTAACAACGAACGGTTCCTAACCAACTTGGTTTTTACTAGCGAAGACAATGTTGCACAAGACAGACCCCTTCAGCGCATCGAGGCCAGACGAGGTCCGTTCAAGGATTCTGGGGCAAACGTCGCTCACACTGGCAAAGAACTTTCGCCTGGTGTTTTGTTAGTCACGCGGCGAAGGCAGCTTTCCTTATGCTTGAAAGTAATAGATGGTCAAGTAGACTGGACCTACTCTTCTCCAGCGCCAGTTTCCATCGGAGTTCCTCAAGGCTCTGTTTTGGGACCACCTCTGTTTCTGATCTACGTGAACGACCTTTCAGATGTTCTTTCATGTATGTGGATGACTGGGAATCCTGGAGTTTAAATGCCAGTGCCTTCCAAGTGGGGGTAGACGCCGTTGTTTGACTACCACCTTCTCCCGAATGACGAAAAGTCCGTCAATCTGTCCTTCGGAGGAGACTCAGCGAACCCTTCGTCGTGTATGGCAAGAATGAACCAGAAGATATTACGAGGATAAATATTAAAAGGATTTAGGTATCTGGCTCTCTTCAAACATGTCCTCCTCACTGCACCACGAAAAGTTGGCTCAAAAGGCATTCGCCGTTCTGCGATGATTAGGTGAACCATCCTCCGTACTACTCGCGTGGACTTCCAAATACTCTGTGGGGCCTACGTCAGACCGCCTCTTGAAAATGTCAACCAAGTTGTCTACTCAGGACGCACGAAGCACGTAACCCTCATTGATCGAGAATGGTTACGAAAATGGTTGCCGTTCTTAAATCCGTGGACTATGAAACGCGTCTCGCGGTGCTTGACCACTTTCCTTTGGAGTGACTTCGCCTCCAAAGAGAAATATAAATTAATTATTGTCTATAATAATTGGGTAATATGAGGCGAGATGGCTGAGTGGTTAGAACGCTAATTTACTGACCGAAGGTCCGCGGTTCGAGCTCAGCCTCTGCCTCTCAACTTTCTCTGTTTAGGCTTGGGCAACATAGCAACCCAGCCCTCGTGCTTCCTTTCGGTGGCATGGCGGTTAGGCACCAAAAAGTGTTGCAACCGAGCGACTAGTGGAAATTATTTCATTTTAACAAGGTTTGGTTAACGTGCTTTTCGCCGTTGACCCAACTAACAAACGGTGCAGGCATGACAAGAGGATTTTCAAGCTCAGAATGCACGCTTTTATCGGGCAACATTTTTTTTACTTCGAGTAGTTGGTGCATGGAATAAACTTCCTTTGACGGTTGCTCACGCTGCATCAGGTGACCAGTTCAAAACAGTTTTAAAACATTTTTCAGTTCAGTCCTTGTGCTGGAAATATCACCGCCGCTCACTGAGAATTTAAAGAACGGAACTGCACCTCTTCTCGCTTGTGCCTTTCAGGTAAACCACAAGAAAAAACCCGTCCCGGAAAGTATGAGCGAAAGCCTCTCTGTATCGGTCTGTGAATCCGTGAATCCATAAGTGTGCCCGAACTGTGCGCATAACGTTTTCTGGGAGGCCGAACTAAAGTCCTTGAATGCTGAAATCTCTTGAGCTTTTCGCAACCAGGTGTCCAATCATCGGTGGGAGTAACCCCGGAGTGAGTACAGAAGTGGAAGGAGATAAGTTCGCCTGTGACAAACTTGTGCGCTGGTACAACTTGGACAATTAAGTCAAGCTAGCCTCACAGTTCCCCAACTTTTGCACCTGCCTGTTAAGTCGGAAAAGCAGCTCAAGTTTTTGGGAACGATAAATGGTTTTGCGATCCTGTTTTAGAGTAAAATGGGCTATACCGACGTGCATACTTTGTGTGCACTGTTGTGTAGGACCGTCAGTTGGACTGTACCCTAATTCAGTCCCACCATCGTGTCACAATTCCCTTTGCTCAGATCTTCAGGAGGACTTCAGCCGGGTTAACCTTAGTGTGACAACTGCGTCTACTAGTATTCTTTTTGCTTTGTGGACCTGTAGTAAGGCTGGGTAATGGGCGGTGTCCAGCATTGGCTTGCTTTGTGGACCGCAAATTGAACGCATGTCCTTCATATAACCACCCCCACAAAATGTCGTTTCCACGCAGACATCATGCCGATGGGATGTTTGCTTAGGTCTCAACTATCTGTTGTGTGAAGTTGCCTTGAAGCAATCTTGGCAAACTGAGCTCTCGGTAGGTGAAACAAGTCCGTGTGGTGATTCTGGCTCAAGAGTCACTGCCGAAAATTGGTGGTGGGCGGAAATGTTTCACCAGGAGATTGTTCAATTCCGGTCAGCTGTTTGGTTTTTACAACGCTCACTAACGGTGACCGGAGGCCCCACACGAAAATTGTAAACTTGATCTGGTCTTCTTCTGTGGTAGACTACGTGATAGCTCTGCCCACGTAAACCGTGTGATCGTGTGGATTCCCTTTCGCTGGTTTCACAAGCTGATGGCGAATACTAAACAAATGTGAAGCCCCGTCAAACGTTGCCTCATTATCATTCAGTAGTGGCCGGTTCAACGCCCCCAGTATACTGAGCGGCATGTTAGTACCCTGTACGGTCCCTGCAGATGCGAATGGAAAAGCTCACTGTAGATGGTTTCTAAATTATCTCAATATGTCGGTATTAGACTGTTTCTAGATATTGCTCGCCTTAATAATCGGTACGCGTTTAAAAATCCGTCCACCTGCTGCCTCGATTAGTGCCCTCTCTAGTGCGCGATATTCATGTTGATGCAATACATCACGCTACATAAAATTACCGTTTTAAGTGAAAGCACTAATAATAATGAACAGATTGATTTCCCAGCCTGTAGAAAGCATACAAACTGAACGCAAACCCAAGATCCGTTCGCCTGCGCCTATTTTTAGGAGTAAGAAGCTGTTAAGCTACGCATCGTTCTTCGCGGGGCGAACGCCGCCCTCTCAATATAGTTCCGACGCTTGGCCGCTGAACGCTCTCTAGGTGCCGCACTCTTCCCTATATATTTGGGTAGTACGCCGAATATTTGTTTTCCATGAATGGTTCAACAAACACAGCGTTTAGTGCCTTGGAGTGCGTTGGCCTCTGGAACCAGGAAGTTCACTTCGACATCCACAGGCATCATCTTGCGAGTACATTGTGGGCATTTTTTAGGACACGGGATGTGTATGGCCAAATCGCGCAATATTTGCTTTAGCGAGATGGCATCTGGATCAATGCCGACCCCAATCGCACAGGTCCAGACATCTAGAAGCCTTTGCTATTCTTGCGCTCCCTGTATAATTAAACCAGCTTTTCCAGATCAGCCGGCTGCTGAACCCTAACACCATGGATGTCGTTGATCCTTCAAATCTTCAGAATTCTCAAAAACGTCAAGTACAGGGAACTTAGCCCAGTCGGTCGGTTCTGTGACAGACGCGTGTGCAGGTCGGTCACAGATAAGACCGCCTTGGACGAGATCCACACAGAGTGCTCCAATGTGCGAATACAAAATATAACTGTCCAAGCTGCAAGTTTATCCTCTTTATCTAGTCATAAACGACGGTTTGTTTTCATATTCTTTGCCAGATCTCAACATTAGATCCCACTGATTTGGCATTCTCCTCTAAGTAAGACCAATTTTGGTCGTGCAGCCAGCACATACTGCACACATTATATTTATTGGCGCTTAAGCAAACGGCTGCTATGTGTTAATGTTGCGTCATATTTTTGTTCGAAATGCGTCTTTTTTGTCGGTAAACCAGCGGAAGACATATCTTCTCTAGGGGACTCTGAAACGGATTGCTTAGGAACGTCTGAAAATGAGTTCGCGCTCCCTATTGACTTTCAGGCTGCACGCAGTGTATGAGTAAATGCATTCGATCGACGGCGACAGAAAAGCTTACTCCATAAAAATTGACTGCAGCGAATATGGGTCAAGCTGGTTTGGGTTGATCGTAAGTCATTGAAGGGCAAACGCTGTATTTCGGATTTTTTTCTGCACAACACTGTAAACACAGTCTCGGGCTGACGAAGCAGCTTTAATTTCACTGCCACTATGTCATTTGGGCGTATCAACCACTTTAGAGGAATGAGACGCCAAAGGCACGCTTGCTTGATTCCTGTTTTGGGACACACTATGAGAACAGCTACGCATGGGATAAATGCATACCAACAATGCTGTTGGCATGTTTTCTCTGACTGGTAAACTCGGAAAAGCTTTTCTACCGAACTCATTCATCCGGTGATGTGCTCGCTCGCCAACAGTTCAGCACTGTAGTTGCAAAACTTGCCGGGTTTGTGGGGTTCAGCTTAGCAGTGGGCGCCAAGAAAACCGGCCTGAATACGTCAGTCTCATAACGTGTGATCTGTTGTGACCGTAGTGAAGAAAACTTTAGGCCGAAAAACGACTGTCACTACACACAGTTTTGTGTAGTTGTCAAAATGTGCCACCGACATGTTAGGACAATATGTATAGTGTCGTTCTATGCCAAGGAATTAGGCCTGTTGGTAAACGAGTGACCGTACTGATCTATGAAGTCATCACTTACTTTCTGAGTATGGAATATGGAGTGATTGTCTAAACGAACGTCCATCCGTTTTTATGCATTATTTTGAAATGCAAACTATGCGAGTCCGTTAACTGACGAGGATTAGAGGTGATTAGAAAACTGAAAACCCTCTAAACCGTAACCGTAAAGTAGTTCACCGCAAAAGCTGATGGGTCTGAAGAATAAACGGCTCGCATGTGCTGTCAGTTTACGCATTTTGCGCTATCCGTTTGCTCACCGGAAGCATCAATTGGCGCGCTGCATATACACGAAAACGCGTACTCGTTGGGCACCTTCGTCGTTGTAGTGGATTTGACGGTTGATATATGTGACAGAAACTTCGGAGCTGTGATCGGCTATTCGCCAAAGATTTGCTTTAATCCCCGAATTAGGAGTCAATATTTCTATCCCAGGTGATAGATACAACTGGGTTAAAATACGCCCCCATAAATTGTGTGAGAATCATCACCTTTGTATGCCGGTTGTTAAACAGAATACTAGGCTCCATAGACTTCGCACCGGTCTACCACACGTGAGGGATAAATATATTCGCGGTTCGACACCGGTTTATCAGAAATTGTTTTGGGCTTATGGGCTAATGGGTCTTTGGGACAAACGAGCCCAGCATTTGAAGTAGTGCCTTATAAATCCTTTGATAAGCTTTCAATGATCAGCACCGTATGATACATCTAAAATATGTTTGGCTCGAACAAACTTAACTCCTGTGTCCGTCGTGAAAATGGGGTAAGATCTGTCAATTTTAGTCACGTCGTAATACTACACGCAGGGGTATTTTAGCCTAACACCGGTCGTCTCTAATTTGGCGCAAATGAATATACAGTTTCGCGAATTGGCATCATTTGGCATCTACAAGCGGTCAACCTTGTGTGCCTAAGAAACTGACGATGTTCTCTGAACATCTGGAAAAATATGCTTCGAAAGGTGCCTGTGCGGTTAAAAGCCTAATGTGTTCATCTCACTGGTGACTGTTAAATCTAGAATAGCGGGATATTTTGAAGGCACACGTGGCTTATCTAGACTGACATAACCAAACTAGTCCTTGCCTAACGCTATCCTTCAAAGCTGAGATAAACTAGGCTTTCTTAACGACGTATTTTAGTTTCTTCATTCCATCTGTTTACGATAAATGAACTCACATTAAACAAAAATTAGGGGCTGTTATGGCGGGCTAAGTTATCGACAACGTCGGGTTTAACGTAGCACGTGCGTGGGTAGATTAAAATGTCATCCCTAAGTCGTGGAGAGAAATTTTTGCGTGCATGACAGTCTCCAGGTCACCACAACAAGCAATCGCTCTCGAGATGAGTGGAGCTTGTTTGTTCGCTGAGTACGTAAGCGTTCCAACGGTCCATTGGTTTCACATGAGCTGTACCATAAGATGAGGTTGTGGGTTGGATTGTATAAGAACGATATGAAAGACAGGATATACATACTCCTGTGAACATAAAAAATATGCACCATCTATTCTATTATTTTGAGGCAGTCTCAGCGACTATCCTCCGACAACATTAATGGACGACAAGAAGAATTGATAAAGTCTACCCGATGATACCTGTCGTTAGCACTGAAGTCTGTGGAAGAATGTCATGACCAGTTCACCCGCTCTTCTGGAAATACCTTTAATCTGCTAAGCAATTTATCAGTGCCTAATCGGAGTGAGTAAAATTTTAGGCTACTTGAATACAGGAATATTTTGCGGCTGTGATCCTCGGATAAATGTTTTTGGTAGATATCAACAGGAGTCATTAGCAACACATATGGAAAGCCTCCGGAGAGGACGGTACCGGTACGGCTATGGTATGGTAAAATATCTGGAGGGCAAATTCATGGCTTGAAACCAGATTCAAATAGAAAACCGTCCGCCCATGGAACACACGTCCGCTTAAATTGAGTAACTTGTTCCCAAAGCCACAAAATCAACTGCATGCTCAGTGGTTCTTGAAATTTTCCATCAGTTAAAGGGCGCGCACCCACAACCCTTGCTAACAATTTCTGACACCCTGATCCTGTGCTGCGCCGCACCAGTAACAGAAAACAAAACTCTCACTACCTTGGCCGTCCTCTCAATAGAACGGACATATTCAGGGTGAGTTGTGATTGATTGCCTTATTCTACCCACGACTCCAAGCGTTTGCCCGAGCTCAGCGCGCAGTGTACTCATTATATGATGGTCACTTGACTGAACTCAAAATTTTTATACCAAGATTCCTTGCTTACTCGCTATGAGCTATTCACTGAAGTGACCATCTATATGCATTCCACAGTTGAACACCAACAGTCTGTCCAAAAGTTGGTCCAAACAACGTGCAGATTTCAGAATAATATGTCCAACTTATGACTAAAATTACTGGCTGCTTTGTGTCCGTCCATTTTTATTTTACCCGCCTTTTATGGCATAAACAAATGAACAATCAGAAAATAACTTACAATGGCGAGCAGCCTTTTTTCTATTCTTCGTTACGCTCATTCCCGTTTCAACAGCCATCCCCCTATAATTATTTTCCATTGGGGAAATCTGAATAATATTTATTCAAGAAAGGTGCTTTATTGACGTATGACAGGTGCAACAGATCAAAGACTTATCGCTTAAAAACGAAGGGCCTGGCAGACTCTCGAGCAATTGGTGCATTTTAGTTGCGTATGGCAGCCATGAGACCTGACTTAACTATTAACGGTACAAGTGGAGGGACGTTTGCTGCCCGTCAGCTCTCGCCGTCTTTGCTGAGGAACTCTGATAAAAAGAGCCCATAGGGAAATTGTCGCACTATACAGTTAAATTTACACTATTGTTTACATTTGTCGCCATCTTCTTCGGAGTGAAAACCACGTGATGTTACTATGGGCATTTGTATCGCTAATGATCTTTACTTGGTAGCTTAAAGAACAGGAAGTACGTTTTATTTTTGGCGCTAGTTGCACTGGTCACATCCTAACAAATGCTTGTAACGTAAGCCAAGCTTAGCGTCCGGGCGCTAAATCGTGTGCCTCGCTGTCTTCATTTCTATAGGTTACTGTATACATATGTGGGATGTTTTTGAGTATGGAGCACCAAAACCTCGCATACTTTTTGGTATGCAACGTCTCTACATGTAAAACTGGGGCAGCATTTGTTTGAAACCACTATCATGCGTTGATAATTTTCAGATTATTTATCCCTCTAGCTGCAGGGAAGATGCATCAAGAGTGGATTTCTTGTAGGTAATTCTGGTAGAAACACTTCTATAAGCATATACACTCACAAATATACAATAAATGAAGGTTGTTCTTATCGGCGACTATCCGACCAAATTTATGTAGCCGACTATTCAGCTTTTGATTATTCGGGGATCTCTTTGAGCTACTTAAGGCGACCACAACTTTGCCGTGGGTTATTCTTGAAGGCTGCCCGTAATGAAATGTCTGTAAGGATCTTTTAGTATTTCATCAGCGAAAGTTTTTTCAGTCCACCATGATAGACCTTTCCGCTAGGTTGGAAGGTGAGAAATTCGTGTGCAATTTTTATGCCGTTCCTGCTTTTTTGAACTCTTCATAGAATCATGCGCGTTTTTTGTTATGATGCCGGCGTTAAGTCAAGCCATATGCAGTAAGTCTAAAGAAAACAATGCTGCCATATTTTTGCGGCCTGACGAACTGTGCTGCCTCCAAGGGTTTGTTTTATTATGTAGCTTGCCTACCTAAGGTATTTTGTGCAAAACAACGCAAAGTGAGTCGTAATGCTCCCGCGCGAACTATTAATTCTTGAACTTAACATCAAACAGCGGTACCAGCTTCTAGATATGGTGTTTATTATTCATCCTCCAAAGGAATCGGGCAGAGAACATCCGACGACGTGCCCGGTTAATGTATCGGTGCGACACCGCGAAACCTATACACATGGTCACACACACAACGAACTCTGGCGCCTGAGCTATGTCACATGGACCTTCCTGTAAAATAACTGGGGTCACTTAGCCTTAGGTGATAAATGTATTGGGGTATCAATATCCCAAAAAACTGTCATTGTGTGTGCTAGCGAACTTCCAGTATTTTCAAGGTCAACCTATGGATATATATGCATTGTCATTTTCCGCTATCGTTCGTTAATCGCTTGTTGTTCGGAGCATCACAGTTGGGTCCAAGTTTTCTTCTTCTTACTGTTCCGTTGTACCGGGAGTCGGAATCAGGCGTCACAGCTGGAGACAGCATATAGTCGTAGTTCGCGCATGTTCTCCTTACTCACTGCGTTATCGCAACGTAACACAATGCTTTCACACTTCAGACAAATAAACATGCTAATTATGTTTTGAGATTTTGTGTCCATTTTGGACCATTTAAAATTTTTGGTAGTACACCATGGTTTGAAATAACACTCATCAATCACTGTATCCTCCCTGGCCGCTTAACCGGCCATTAAATGTTACGCGTGTGCACTCTCTGATACCGTCGCGCCTAAATGACACCAACTAACTATACTCGGCTTGACACCCCCAAAATCCTCCTAAAATTAATTTTAGTAGGCGCAACTGATCCAATTCCTTGCTGCTGACGACACCTTTGAATAAACTCGTAGAACACTCAGAGTCAGTTAAACAGCGCTTTGATATAGACCGAGCAAAAATCGTGAACAACTGGCGCTGCCGTTTTTTGCGCTTGCTTTGTTTCACTCCCTGAAATGATGCTAAATGTGCCAAACTGAAAAAGTCCAAAATTGCAAAACTACCGCCACCGGTATTTGTTTTTGGCTTGAAATGAAAACGCAGAAAAATATGAAAATACGAGAGCTTGTAGTAATGCATATTTTCAGGCATGTCGCCCTCAAAAGACAATGAGTCCAGGCCTGTTTTATTGAGAGGAGGCGTCTATTGCAGGCCAAAAAATTACGAGTGCTAACTTTTTCAAACACCATGGGCGCACTAATTTTCTGAAAACTACTACATTTTTGGAATATTGATAACATTTTATGATGCAGTATTGTTATTGGCATACGGCCAAAATCAGCGCTTGAAGTAATGAAAGATCCACTACCTAAGTTTTAAGTAGGCCGTATGCCAAAATCAGCGCTTGAAGTAATGAAAGAGCAAGGCACTAATACAAGGCACTCGACGAATAACTACTGTCATGAGAAGATCATGTTAAGTTTTTATTGATGAAACAAACGGAGTGTCTACTACTCTAACAACCAATCAGCAAGATTCATCATGAGAGTAGGAATGCTGCGCCTTCCGGTTGATTCAGTTATAACAGGAAGGCAAACTCTGCTGAAGTAATTCTGTGACACGGCAAGTTCATTTTTGTGAAAGCACCGAAAACGTTTGTCAGCCACATCAGCGTTAATGGGGAGCTCATAAATGCGCATTATCAATGGATATCCCTTGGCATGTAAGGCACATCTCCAGGATCTTCACCGCGGCCCAAAATTTAACTGCGGTACCATTTAAATTTTTAAAAATTTGTGTAATCGATCTATTGACTCCAATATAACCTCATGATAATTCCCCCATGCGTTTGCTTACTCCACCTATGTATGTTGGACTCTCCGCTGGCTTTGCTTATCGGTACACGCCACTCATTTTACCGCAAAGGCCGTCGGATCCGACCTTCCGTATTAGCATGCGTGTACGTTTGAAAGTGCGCAGCTGATCTACTTACCCATGTGCATTCCTGTCCCGTTTGCTGAGCCGGCCTTGGCTTGTTTTCTCATGAGCTTCGTGTAATCGCACAGACAATGAGAATCACGAGAGAGTACCGTCTGAAGGAACGACCAGAATCCACAGTACTGAGCCAACGACTACCTTTGAAATAGAGAGAGGAGATAAAAGAAAGTTGGCAGACAAAACCGGAGGAGCGGTCAAAGTTCATACCAGACCAAATGGTGCCACCAAACGCTCCGCGGTCAGTACTCTGATTCCTAAAAATCATACTGTGGGATAACACAAGAAAGCTGTGCCAGTAGGTTAAATTTGCCTCCTGATTTGAATGCATAACGGAAGGCACAACTGACTTCCCAACTGAGCATGTATAGGAGACTATGAGAAAGAAGTTGGAAAACATACAGGATTAGGTTTCGAGAATCAGCTGTCAAATGGTCGTAGAAAGCCCTAACGCGTACTACAGGGTGATACGTTTATTCCAAGAGTTAGCTGGAAAAATACGTCGTGGACCTGGATATCGCACAGCCACAAAGTGACACTTTATGCACCCGCTTTTGCGATAGTCCCTTGAAAGGTTATAAGGCGGTCCATTCTTGCGTTCCATTAATTCGGAAAATCCTTGGAAGTAGCCCGCGGGACGCATATTAGCATATAAGCTTGACGCTTTCAGATACCACCATGCTTGCACTTGAAGGCGACCCATAAACCAAAACTCTTTACAGAGAGGTAGCGTATCCGTTGAACCCATTTTATGGTTCCGTACAACCAGCAATTCTGGAGGTAGAATGAGGGAAGACTGAATGTGCGCCAGTGGTGAACAGCGCCCCTAATCTATAAACCAGACATTTGAAAGAGCGTCAGCGGTGGGCAAGCGTGTATACACCAGAAGCTCACACGGTGATGGTTTGTGACTGAATATCAAAACTGTTCGTCAAGAATGGTCTTCTGGAACCTTTTCAACATGGGTTTTCAGCTCATATTCGTTTCTCACAAAACAAGTTCAGTTTAAAAAGCATGTAAATGTTGTTACTCGGAAATACCCAAGTAAAACGTACTGTTGGAAGAACTGACCTAGAGGAACGTGCCATCCTAGTGGCACACCATCCAAGGTCCGAGCTTCGTCGGAGGTCACTTCAGCAACGGTCAGTGTATGTAAGTTTGATCGACCGACCTCAAGGCTTACATTGGCATCGACCAATCAGAACGTCAGTTGACGGTCCAACCAGGAGAACATTTCACTTAAGGAGCCTGATTAGAGGTCATTTTTGGCCAACAGAAAATACAATTACGCGCTCATACTGTCATTTAGCAGGCGATCACTAATTCACCGCTGCGGCACAGTCCGTAAACGCAAAACATGCCCTCACCTCACATACTATGGAGACACTCGCAGTCATCTTTTGTTGTGAACGAATCAATGGGTTAACTCTTATTTTTGCAAGCAGCACCCCAGTGCTCTGTGTGCCCTTTATACCTTCACCAGGCGTTCTTCTTGGCTCAGGCTTAGCTACAAATGGGTTCCGTCAACAGTTGCTGAATAGACCATTGGTAATATGTTGGAATAATGGTAGCTCGGGTGCGCTAGTTGGTATGTGATCAGGTGACTGTTGCTCTGTTCCCGAGCTTGACAATTGATTTGCAAACGTTTCGTCACCATTCAAGGAGACATTTTCCGTGCGCAGAAGATGTCTCATCGAAAGGTGACGAAAGGCTTACAAAGCATTTGCCAAGCTCGGCGAACAGGTTAACAGCCACCTGATCAAATACCAACGAATGGACCATTTTGGGCAGCTACGCGTTAGCCCCCTTATTTGTTATTAAGGGGACTTGCAGGGATATAAAGGGCATCGGCTTTCATCCATTCTGGAATCCGGTGTGCTCAGTGGCCTAATACCGGATTGCCAAGTTCCTCTCTTTTATTTTTACGATGATATTGAAAAATTATACAGCCCATGAGCTAATACACGGCAAGTAAATTTTCATAAAGCGGTACTGCAGGAAAAAGATGATATCATTGACCCAGTGCGGTTGAGTGCTGCGTGTTAACACTTGGATCCGATTCACACACGAAACCCTAAAGGACACGGTATAAAGCACTCCCGGTAAACGTTACAGTAACCAAGGATTAAATAATTGGGATCTCTCGGAGAGCATGAGGCTTTGCAACGGCAGTAACGTATAATCATCGGTGAACAAGCCAATAATACAGCTGAAGCAAACGTTCACTTCCTTCAAATTCTCGTGTAAGGTGTTCGACGGGGAAAAATACACCGCTTTTAAAAATGCTTGGTATAGGTACGTGAGGGTATTAGCCGCTATTTAAAAATTTAGAAAAAATTAAAAAATTCAGAACACCTTAGCCTCTACCGGATGCTGACTTCTCTTGTGCGGCCATGGTCAGACGAGCTACTGGCGTCAAATGCAGACCTCCTTCTTATGGCTTCTACAGTTACGCTGATGACATCCTTGAAAGAATGAAGATCATTCAGAGATTGTGCTGGTAAGGGGAGGGATTGAAAAGGTATGGAAGGGAAAAAGAGATCGACTATTCGAAATTATTTTGAAAGTAGAGATCGAGGGAATAAAAACACGCTTTGCGTTGGCCGCGCATTTGCGTCAGCTTTATAAGCGCACTGCATCTTTCTGGCCTACGAACAGCTCAAACCTCCGGACAAAATTCCTGAAACCTGCGTTAGGCGCTACTCGTGTGTCTGATCCTGACTCCTATAAGCCGGACCGGTGGGGGTTCGCCATCTGTCTTCCGCTCCTCAATTCGAGAGGCAATTTCTACCTTGGACTTGGCTAACTCCCTTAGACTCAATCAGCTGGTCAACTGCTCCGTATCTATGGCATGGAATCAGCGGAAAGCGATGGAAATATTTTTTCTGTTTGATCCCTCGTGAACCGTGCCCGACCTGAGCCAAGCCAATGTCAGGAAATTTCAAGGACCGGATGGACAGCTGGGACATACTTTTATCCCCCAACTTCAACTCATCTAGAACAGTGCGCGCAAAACTCCTGATGTAGCGACCATCTCTTCCGCGTTAAGCGGGTTAGCCGGGCCGCCTTATGCATGCTATCAGTATTAACTTCCTACAACCGACATACCATGCTTAATCTAACATAATGGCGACTACGTCAAAACAGGACATTTCCCTTAGCTTAGCCAACCTCTTACCTCAGAAATATCTCTCCCACACTTGCTCGGAAAACAAAATATCACGTGCGATTGGTTCTGCATGGTTCCTGCAAATTACTCAGTGAAACCAAACCTACATTTAAACACCGTGTTTCCAAAGAAACCCCCTGTCACTTCACTCAGGCGGCCACAGCGAAAGCGGGATGAGTCCTTGTGCTTAAATAGGTCTGGAGCCAAAGTCCGTATGCCAAGGCTGAGTCCCGTTGTGCTGCGAAAACGGAAAAAATCTGCCCGAGGCCACCCCACTCAATCAGTGTCCCTTATCCCTGACCAAACGTTGCGCACACAGACAACCTGACAATGACAGATTAGTCACCTGACCGTTGTAAATACCAGCATGACAACATAAAAGTGTTGTTCCCGTTCATAGCGGCAAGCCAAGAAATTTCGGGTTTAACACCGCCCCTCAAACGGAGGTCCACCTGCTTGTTGTGTCTTTGGCACAACCTCGCCCATTCTGCTCGGTAAACACATTCGTCGGACTACCTCACTAACTCAGCCCCCAAAAGTAGCTCGACGGAAGCCCTAGCTATGGGCTTATTCTGGAGGAAGGTTGGCCCGCATTGCTCCGATCACTCTGGGTTATGTTCTTCTTTCATATCAACTCAAAGCATATTTCCGGTTTGCCCCAAATAAATTGGAAGTCGACGGTTACCTATTTTTACTGAGTCTAAGGACTAAATTCCAAGAAAGGCAAAGGATACGTCAAGTGGCCTGTTCCAAGATATCGGACGAAATTCTAGCTCGGAAAAACTGCAAAATAATAATTTACATGTCTCGTGGCATACCACGACACATGAAATTAGTTGGGCATTAGCTGTCAGATCTGGGACAAGAAACTCAGGCGACCTTACAAAAAATAGGCGCAGCCAGTTGCAGAACGGGATATGCTTAGTTTGGCCCGGCGGGAGTGACTACATAGCTACACTGCGGCGAAATCTGTTACTAAATGGAAAACTGGGAATTGGGATGATGAAACCCACTCGAACGAGGCACACTGGGAGTGAAACTTGGTAGCTTTTAAGCAGCGATGGTGGTATTTGCAAAAATAAAGTGATTCAACCTCACACTGAAGATAGTACCTTGAATGATGTGGAAACTTTTACGATCATACTGCCAAACTCGGGGAACAGACAAAAAGGTAGAACAGTGGTCACGTGCAACTATAGTGCCATCTTAGGCAAAAAGGAGGGTACTGTTGATGACGAAACAATCCTATTTGGAGAGATAAATGAGATATACTCTAGAAGTATAGGACATCCAAAAGCAAACAAACCCGCCGACTCCAAGAGGAGAAAAGCGTCAGAGTTACTGGGGAGAGAAAAGCACCAAAACTGTGTGGACCTGGATGGCCGCAACGGAAAATTTATAATTCAGTGGAAACAAAGAGCCGAAATTTCATTTGATAGAAACGTGAAGCGGGGTAAAGACTCCGCAGCTTGAGAAACTGGTTTCATTGAAGTGCACCGGGGGAAAACGATTCCCTTCGGATGCAGATTGGTTTATGTTAAACCCCGAATGAACCGGTTACAAACCAGCAAACGTGGCAGTGTAAACTCCATCTACCGAAATTTTCCGAGACACTCAACCTCACCCAGGAGTCACTTGGGCTTTTCTGTACGCTGCCTGAACTTGTAAAATTGCCAAGCAGTAATTCCCCCGGCAACTCTCCGCCAAGTGCGGAATCGACGCTTTAAGCTACTTGGATTATATGCTACTTCTGCGTATGCTCGCATACATTGGCGAGGAAGAAAATAGCACAAATAAGTGGGGTGCGTCGACAAAGGTATGACACCTTACTAGTGAGCGCTCGGACTGCATCTGACACCCGCACAACAGTGCTGGTGCCAGTCTGTCCCTATTTTTCTAGTAGCTTGAGTTTAAATGTTTCATCGCGTTATGGATATGTCCTTGGCTTTGTTATCCGATTCATTCTTTATCCAGTACGTTTGAACTGAAACGATTTGATCGTGGCTTTACCGATAGGCTATAAATCGGTTAAGCAATGAACTTTTCCTCATACAGTTGTTATCACTAGCCGTCTAGGTATCTTTTTTAGTACGAATTGAGCAAGATGAGTGAAAACGCTTCGAGCACATTGAGGAGGAAACTGATGTAAGTAACTAGCGATCCAGTGACAGAACAGCTTCGGCGGACAAAAGGTTTGCCCCCTATTTGAATCCAAGGGAGTAGGTAAAACCATATCCAGCGCTGAGCACTGTCACGGACAGAGCCAGTCCAAATGCACCCGGCGATGTGGCGGTTTGCCGAAGAGAACACGATGGCAGAATCGTATATCTTGAAGACCTTGTGACTGGCATCTTGTATGGCATCTGAGGAAACAGGAGGCTACAGGCCCTAAATACGAGCAAAGAGCCAGTGTCCGCCCTCATATGTTGAAGCACGCCCCTGCTGAGCAAACTGAGGGGCTAATATAGTTCTTCGGCTACACGTTTATAATGGACCGAATGTCACGTGAGCAGATGGAGGCGGCCGTACCAATTCGTGAAGCGGGGCCCGTGCATGGCCCCGGGAATTATCGTCCGGCTAGCCTTGCGATTATTTTGTTTAAAACTATGAACAAGGTCATCATTTTCCGCATCAGTCATTGTGCGTCGAAGCGTAGAACATCAATGCATGTGACATTACCTTATCCCAAGCGTTTTTACCCCCAAGACTATACTCCCTCCATTTGGTGACTAAAGAATTGCTCGGGAGCAAGGTAGCAGATTTGCTTTGGTGTGACCGCAAACAAGCCCTTGATTCGGTCTAGCAGTGTTTTTACGTTGCGAAGATGAAAGCGTAGAACATCAACGACAATGTTGCGCTGTGAACGGAAGGGACGCTACAGCGGGGAAACGTTCAAGTCTCGCCTGAACACTTCTTGTTTAGGGCACGACTGTGGTTAGCAGCGGGGGAGTCCAGGAGTCTTGTTGGTTTCGCCCTCTCACTGATTTTATTTTTTACCGTGGAGCGCACCTTTTGACGTCAAACTTCTGTGGCCCAAAGCAACCAGAACAAAGTGCAGCCCTGAGAGGGTTAGCAGAGAACTGGGAAATCCTGAAAAATGACAACCAATGCCCGACGGTCACCATGGCCACCAGGTCCACAGCGCAGCTATCGTCCTTTGTGTCAGACCAAAAACAGATTGTAGTCATGCGTAAGGTTGCAAATCTAGTCCTTGTGTCAGTCATGCGTAAGGTTGCAAATCTAGTCCTTTCAATCCCAGTACATTAAAGCAGCGTAACAGTACCGCCTAGGAGTGAATAGGGCACCTGAGACGTCAGTTGGGCCTAAAACTGCACGGATCGAACGCAGCACAGCGAAATTCACTTCTCCTCAATGTGCGCACGCGCAACTTCGAAGCACTGAACGCACGTAGATCGGGAAAAGCGCCAAAATCCTCTAGGATATCCTACCTCTTTCGGCAAAATATTATGGGGAGTGCAGTGACTATCTTAAAGGGGAATCGGAATACTTATTATTAGCTCTTTAAAAAGGAGGCAGATGAGAGGTTTTGGTTACTTTCCCGGTGGCTTATTCGACAAGGCTCTGATTTACACATATTCCAACCCACAGAATGAGGTGCTCGGAGTCGAACGTTCCGCACCCAACGGGAGCCGCACAGAAAAGTCTTAGTAACTGCGGTGAATAATGATAACAAATTGCCAGGAAACGCCTAAGAAGTTCGGTTGGGGCAGGCCTTTAAGGCCCGTATCGACGTAGGGTGAGAAATAAAATTCCCTAGCGCGAAAAAGAGATAGTGGACTCCGGGCGATCTCTCAAGCATTTCTTTTGAGAACTGCAAAGGGCCCTGTTGGGCATCGTATTGTGTCTTTTCCTTCGTGCCCCCCTCTAGGAAGAGATTGATAATCGATTGGGATAGTACGTTATGTTGAGGGCGATGTAACTGGCGACATACGAATAGACCCACAGGCTGATTGGTTTTGGATCTGTAGTTTGCGTGCCTATAATCCACGCGACCATTTGTGTTTCTTGTTTTTCGTGCTCCAAATATTCCTTTCTTTCTTCTAGTGTACTGGAGAAGATGGTGAGTACTTTCTTCTGGCTAGCGCGTATGTTGTTTAAAAGGGTCAAGTGCTCTGCCGTGTGGTTGCGCTTCATCATAAAACTTCTGATCTTTACACCTCAAATACTGTCCTTGCATGATAATTACACCTCTGATTAGAATGCTAATACCCACTAGTCCTGGACACTTTCTCGGGCACAATCACTCCCACAGCCGTGTCACCATTGAACTGAATTGAATCAATGACCTTGGTGCGCGTTCCTAACTTTTGCACGTGCCGAGGAAGTGTGGACGAAACGCAGCGCGTAAAAGACCGCGGATAAGAATTCTTCCTCAACTGGACCAGAAATCACCTCATACGAGTTGCTCATCCAGCTTTCAGAGGCGTATTCTTATACAATTCGTTTTTAAGCATTATCTGATCGTCATCGGCGAATCGCCGCGTTTTATTTAGTAGACCATCTATCTGGTAGTTTGCAACATAACTTTGGTAAATTTTCTACGCAGCCGAAGATTTAGGGTTCACGGTTAGTCGTCTGCGTTATTTCAGGGCCCACCACTAGTTCGTGAACTGCTTCAAACATGCTGGATTTTCTCCAGTTCATTTGAGTGACCTTCAATTTCCCGATAAAGAGAAGGACTAATTTCACTTTTTCGTGTTCAGTTCTCCCAATATCTGGATAGGCTCGCGGAAATCATTTTGTGTGAATTGTGATTCGCAGCCAGGCCTGTATTCTGCCTCGGCGGCCTCGTCGCACCAACTCTTGCCCAAATGTAGCTATAGTTCATTACGAACTGCCTCTAACTAACTTGGTCTTCACTGAGGAGGGTAATATTTCACAAGACAAACCCCTTCAGTGCTTTGGGGCCAGGCTAGGTCCATCCAAGGACTCTGGCAAAGCGTTCCCACCCGACGAAGGCAACCTTCCCTCTGCTTGGAAGGAAGCGACTGTCACGTCAACCTACAAAACTGGTGACCGAACATATCCCGAAAGCTACAGGCTTGGTAGCCTCATTAGCGTACCGTGTAAGGTGGTGGAACGCATTCTGAAGCGCCCATCTTAAGTCACCTCATCACCAACAACTTGATATCCCCAGTTAAACGCGGATTCCCAAACCGATCTTGCGTGACGAACATGCTCGTATTTACAGACAGCTTAACCCAAGCTAAGGACGAAGAGCTTATAACGGATGCCATGTTTTTCGACTTCTCAAAGGCATTCGATCGAGTCCCTCTGTTTCTGATCTTCCAGATGTTCTTTCAAGTCCATGTCAACATTTTGCGGACGACTTGAACTCCTGGGGTTCACATGCCATGACTGTCTAAATGGATTAGATGCTGCAAAGCAGTGGTGGTTGGACCGGAGCCTTCCGCTCTCCCGACCTAAAGCTGTCACCTTGTGTTGGTCGGGCTTCTTTGCTTCAACATCCCAACAGATAGCATTTCTGAGACTGAGAAGGACGAGTTTTATCAAGATCTATCATGACTGGTTCGGTTGGCAAGAAGGACGGATATAGTACTTTTAGCGGGTGATATGAATGCCCAAGCTGGGCGAACAAGTCCGGAAGAAGCACAGTTAGGTGATCGATTTGGAGTTGATGCTGAACGTACGGATAATGGGGAGCGGCTTCTTCAGTTGTGTGCAGATCATCGTCTGTTCCTTGCCGGTGCGAGATTCCAACACAAACTCTCACACTGAGTTACTTGGAGGCCACCTACCACACGACAGTCGTGGACTCAATTGGACCATGTGGCTATCAGTTACCGATGGAAGGCCTCAGTTAAGGACTGTCTTTCCCTCTGGGGTACGCAACTTGACTCTGATCATGCCATCGTGCTGGCCCGGATAGCACTTCGCTTCCCGTCAGCATTACGCTTGCCAAAGGGGTGCAGCTCCGTTCATCAACTCCGATAACCTTCAGTAGCTCAAGAGTATCGAGCTGATCTGGCTCGAAGGCTACTAAAAACGCACATTCATGCGGATGATGAAGATTGCTTGATTGATTGATTGATTGAATGGAGGCGAATCAAAGATCAATGTTCTCGACTTTCAGAAATGTTTATCCGGGCCGTCTGACTCGATTAAATGAACACTGGATATCGTCGAGATCAGCAGATCTTATTGCTTTCAGAAAGGCCACGCAGATTCCTCAAACACCGGATAATCAGGAGCTCGAAGATTGTCAGAGAACGCTGGTGGATTTCGTAGGCCCAGGAGATACACGCAACAGCCGCGCCTTGTTTCAACATATTTGATCAGTGTGTCGATGAACCAATATGGGCAAAAGAAGGAACCGCAATTCACTCTCTCACTCGTCGTCCTGAGCGATGGGTTGAGCACTTCAAAGAACAGGTCAGCTTGTATCCTTCAACAACAGCTGGAAGAACAAACCTGGCCCCAATGGAACATTGACACCAACCCGCCATCAGCTACCGAAATTCAGCGTGAGATATCAATCCAGAAATGCAACAAGGCACCTGGCTCGGATGGCCTACATCTCGCGCACTTCTAAGAAAGTGGCGAGGTCCTGGTGAAGAGTCTGACGACCATACCACAGAAGATTGGGAGTAAAAACAGAATACCAGCCGAATGGAGCTCCTCGACCGTCATCCCAGTTTCCAAAAAGGGTGCAAGAAAACCATCGTGGTATCAGCCTGGTATCCGTCGCATCTAAGGAGCTCTCTGCCATTATTTTGCGCAGGTTGATGGATTATCGGGAGAGATTCGTAAGAATCAAGCTGGGTTTCGCCCTGGCCGAGGATGGACAGACCATATCTTTACCTCGAAATAAATTCTTGAACAGCACCACTGCTTCGAACGTCCCACGTCGGTCGTTTCTCTTGATTCAAAAACCGTTTTTGATTCTGTCGATCGTCAGCAACTTTGGTAGTGTCTGACGATCAGAGGTGCCCCCTCCAAATTTATCTCCCCTATGAGGGCACTGTATGCGAACTCCTGTGGGCGCGTACGAGTACACGGCCAGCTTTCGCCTGAGTTCACCACGTCCAGTGATGTTAGACAAGACTGTCCTCTTTCCCCTTTCCTCTTCAACTTTGTTATCGATATACTGCTTGAAATTTATCTGCCTGCCTCTGAAACCTCGGGAGTCGAAATGCTCCCGGGACGTTCGCTCACAGACATTGAGTATGCAGATGATATTGCTCTTGGTTCAGATCCTTCCCAAATGCAAACGATCTCAAATAACTTGAATAACTCTGCCACATGGTTTGGCATGTGCTTCATACCTGCAAAGTGTAAAGTGCTGCTACAAGATTGGGTTGGATCAAACTCAAACCCCATGCTTGCAGGCGAGCCAATCGACGTGGTAGATAAATTTGTTTACCTGGACAGTTGTATACTCTCCGGTGGACTGGCTGGAGATGAGATTACTTCTCGAATTGGGAAGGTCAGTGCAGCTTTTGCCAACCTCCGACACCTCTGGCGCCGACGTGACGTCCGTTTGTCTGTCACGGGAAGAGGTTACACTGCGTCGGTGCGATCCATACTGCTTTGTGGGTCAGAGATGTGGCCTCTGCGCGCAAATGACAAACGAAAAATGTGGGCGTTTGCCCATCGGTGCCTTCGAAGCACTGACTAGGTCTGATGGGAACATCGGATTAACACTGCTGAGGTACGCCAGATGGCCTTAGGGAGAAGGAACTCTCCCGTGATAGGTGAATTACTCACGCTTCATAGGTTACGCTCGTTGGGACATGTACTATATATATGCTATAAGAACGTCTCCCTAGCGGAGCTCTTTCCGCTCAGCCCTGTGCTGAGTGGAAGCGACGGAGAAGTGGACAATGAATAGCATGGCAACGAAGTATGAAAACACTAATCAGTAAATTTCGTCGGGCCGACACTTGCCGCCTCCTCGGATGGGGATCCCGGGCCCAACTCATCAATGGTTAATGACACTGGCGGAAATAGCCCAATCGCAGTCAGTGGAGCTCGTGCATCAAAACTATCACCTTCATTGTGTAGCTACTCATTTCCTGAACTAACTAAACATGCAATCGACTGCCAGGCTTGGCCGTATCTCCCACACCCTCCCAATTTTTGTTGATCCCAACTGTAGCAGCTGGAATCATTGTACCTATGGTACACGGTTTATAGTTGATTTGATTTGAATTGATTTGATTACCGAATGACGAAAAATGCGTTCATATGTCATTCGGAGACTCAGCGAACGTCTTTGTCGTGTATGGTGAGAATGGATATTACGAGCATAGATATTAAAAAAATTAGGTATCTGGCTCTCTTCAAACATGTCCTCCTCACTGCACCACGAAAAGTTGGCTCAAAAGGCATTCGCCGTTCTGCGATGATTCCTTGAACCATCCTCCGTACTACTCGCGTGGACTTCCAAATACTCTGTGGGGCCTACGTCAGACCGCCTCTTGAAAATGTCAACCAAGTTGTCTACTCAGGACGCACGAAGCACGTAACCCTCATTGATCGAGAATGGTTACGAAAATGGTTGCCGTTCTTAAATCCGTGGACTATGAGATGCGTCTCGCGTTGCTGGACCTCTTTCCTCTGGAGTGTCGTCGCCTCCCAGGAGACCTAATACTTATGCCCTGTTTGAATAAGGTTTGGCCAACAGGTTTTTCACTGTTGACCCAACTAACACAGGGCGGGGAAGTGGTGTGAAGATTTTCAAACTCTGAGCACACACCTTTATCAGGCAGCAATTTTTCTAATTTCTGCAGTTCGTGCGTGGAATAACCTTCCTCCAGAGATTGTTCAAGCTGCATCTATACCCAATTCAAATAACTTTTAGACGCCTTTTCAGTCGAGTCCTCGCGCTGGCAAGATTACTACCCCTCGCTGAGAACTTTAAGGGCAGTGCTACAGAAGTGCCTTTCAGAAGCGGCTAAACGACAAGAACAAACCAGTCCCGGAAAGTTTGGGTGAATGCCTCAATCCTGCATATCAATCTGTGAATCTATGAACTAATCCTAACCGATTCTTGGGTTGTTTGACTCCAAGCCAAACCTCAACCTGAATTAATTTTTGAGGAAGGAGAATTGTGTTAAGTGATGATATACGGGGCATTAGTGCGCAGGATTTTGGTTCGCTGTTGTTTGTAGATCCCTTCAGTTATGGAGACAACTCCCAGCTGTGCCATTATCGTACCCAACGTCGGTGTGATCACTAAGCGCTGTTGTCGAATGAGTTTCTGGGGAAAAGTTGGAGAAACCAGACAGTACTGGACTGCTCCCCAAAACCCTGGTGAAGCTTGATCCCTCAAACCTTGATCGATGCTGTTATAGACCAGTGAACTGTTTTTATGAATCCCAGTAATTCTACCAATCAAAAGAAAACCATCCTTCATACGACTTAATCTGGCGCCACTGGAGCGAGCGAAAGTTTAAAAGTCGATCGTGTCGCCCCGTAAACTAACCAGTTCTGGGTAAAGTTGCCTCACAGTCGGAAGGTTTTGTGCAATCAGCCGTCAGACTACTCCACCAACCACTCCGACAATACCCAAGGGAAACACCGTGATTTATACCAGCGTGCGCAGTATCTGACTGAAAATGAACGACTAGGTGCGTGTTTCGGAACCCTACGTCCCGGATATTCGTGCAGTAGTTAAAGCATGGTCGAAATAAAAAATGGTAGGTCCATATTCTGGAATGTGAGGTGTCGCACGGATTGCTGGGGAATGTTGCTTCACGTGAGGACGGCTCACTTCAAGGTTCGGTGGTTTCAGCCGCTACAGTTTCGCTAGCCGAGGACAGGAAAGAAAAGGCAGCTACACATTGAGTTTAAGATAGCTCAGTGCTTAAAGTGCCAAACTACTGATCGGAAAGTTCGTGGTTTGAACCCAACTCTGCCTTTCCGATTATTCCTGTCTAGGCTTAAGCAACCTATCAGCATCTAGGCCCTCATGCTTCCTTCGTGTTGCATGGTAGCTATACGCGGAAAGGGCACTGAAGCTGGAATGTTATTTATCAGTTATTATTACTGTCATTATTATTATTGTTATTACTATTATGAACCGGTCGGCGCAATCGTAAAGTTTGTTTAATGGGTCGTGAAGTGGGGGAGATACATTGGGATCAACAGCTTAGGTGCAGGAACATCAAGGTTTGCATGACAAGAATCTATTTTCCAGAGCCACTAACTGTTGGTGTCTGCCTTCTCAGTATATGTATAAGGGTGTCCTCCCTTGAAATGCTTCGACCCCAGAGATGCTACAACAAGGTCTAGAAGAAGTGGACTAACAAACAGGAAGGGAAGAGTGACAGCCTTCTCCAACGCCAATGAAAAAGGTGCACTCAGGCGAAAGTTTGTCACAGACTGGTATGAGTCCAACCATGCTTCCCACAACTAAAATACTGTCGCGTGATGTCATCGTTCGCATCGCATAAAGTATGCCATGTAAGCGAAATCAGACCGCTGCTTGCACCTCTCTTTTCCACACTTTCCCCAATTTCGTTAGTGACACTCCCCTTGTAGGCCCATCCGTTGGACGGCACCGTGCATCGGTCTTGGCCGCGACGTCTAAGCTTCAACCGAAAGCCTCAGACATCTCGAAATCAATGCTCAAACCCCGACGCCTGGTCTATCTGGCTGCCTCTAATGTTCGCGCTCTGAAGCAAGCAGGACAACCGACTGCTCTGGTTTGCACACTTGACATTGATGTTTGTGACCTATGAGAAAAAATAATTCATTGTCACACTCACTGAGCTAACCGCCCCATGAAGTTCCTCTCACCTCCGGTTCCATGGCGATTTAGTGGTCGCTGCGGCAGGCTTTGTGAGAGTTGGCACCGTTTTTACTCACCTCTGTGCGGTTCGTCTGGCAACATCCATGAAGAAGTATCACAAGCGGGAAGTTGATCTTTATCTGCTTGTCGTGTATGATTACACCACAACTGACTAGCTCTAACACGATCACAGTCTCTGATACCTTGAGTACCGGTTGACCGTCTGCCTAAAAATGCCGGAGATGTGAATACACAAGTGAACGGACTTAGCGCACCTGAGACTCAATTTGGCAGCCAACTTGGATTGGAATCCGTACGTATCAGCATCCGCGAACGGATATTTCAGGTGCTGATCGTGGGCTGTTTTTATGCAGCACTAACTTCCAGAGTAACCGAAACTGTCTGGATACATGGTGACCGCCAATGACGGACTCAAACTGGTCACTTCGCTACCAGCTGTCGATGGGGTGGGTCAATAAACGACTACCGTTATTTTTAGAGCACGTTTGTGGACTCTGGCCGTACACGCCCAAAGGTTTTCCGCTTTTTAGGGCCGCGGAATGGACTGGCAAGTCGCATAGCAAATGGGAATCCCGCAGGTTCCAAAGTCAAACGGATTTACCAAAACCGTCTTCTGGATAGTCCCAACCTCCATTGCCGGATGTCAGTTCGCGTTGGAACGCGATCGTCGCATCCTCGCCCAATACCAGCAGTTTCGCATGCGGCGCTGTCAGTTCCACTGAAACACTGGATACCAGATGAAACAGTGGCGCTGCTCAGATCTCGGATAAACGTTCCGATTATAATTTATCCCGCATATCTGATTTCAAGTGAAACTCATGGTGCGCGCCCACCACGAGGCCTGTTGGACACGCCATTGGCTGCGTGAGAGCCACATTTCTCAGGGGCACTAACCATTGGTTTGTCTCTGTCCTGCGGTCCCAATCTGACAGTAACCAATGCAACTGAGCTGACTGGTAAGGGCTTTCATGCTGCGTTACCCATTCCTAGACTGACCGTCTCCGGGTCCTCTCCTTCCGACACAAGGCTGAGCGAAGAGGATTCTGCGAGGCAAACAGCCCTATGGTATATACAGTACATGGCCTAACCAACGTAATATTTGGATTATGACCAGCTGGTCTATCGAGGGGAATGGAATTTCTCGAAAACTTTCTGGCATACTTCAGCATTACCGACATACCATTTCCGCCAGACCCGCGCCATGCTTCGGAGGCACCGGTGGTCAGAGCCTTCGAGCGTCTTTCACACCGTGGCCACATCTCTGACCCATGAAATAGGGCAGATCGGACCGCAGCATTTTGCACCCTACCCTTGACATTCAATCTAATGTGATTTGAGGACCACAAACGTTTCTCAATTCGGGAAATGATTTCGTCAGTTCACCGGGGCTTATGCAACTGTCCAGGTAAACAAACTTATCTACCAAATCGACCGGTTCGCCTGCAAGCATGAGGCTCGGGTTTTATCCCATCCAATCTTGCAGCAGCACATACCTAACTGTACAGTAGAATTACTGATTGTCGAAGAGTTTTCAGGAGTAATATTCCCCCAAGAAAATATAAAATAAGCTATAGTATAAAAAGGGCTGAAAAGACTGCATTGGAGAGAGATATGAGAAATCAGCAGTGATCTGTTGCTCACCCACCTTTTTTGATAACCAATAAGAATAACGGTCCAGCTCTGGCCCTGTTTCAGTGCACAGCTGCCGGGCAACTCAAACATGGCTTGAGATAGTGAGATACTGTCGCGTTGCTCAAGTTCAAACTGTACTTTCACATCTTTTCCGCTAAGTTGTTTCGAACACTCCCACCCTGACACTTATGGTACTCATGACTACTTTAGCGTTAAACTATGCAGGCACCTTACTCCCGATCTCTCGCCCTAAGTAAATAAAACTAATTACTAGTTCCCTGTCCTACCATCAAGACCTTTCCTCCCGGTTGTGTGGCAGCTGGGCGTCCGTATGTATTACTAACTTATTGTTGTCAGTAATCGCAATGCGTTTCCCCATAGAAGCTTACTGGCATCATCGTCCTTCCAATCCTGGTGGTACGGTTAAGTGGGATTAAGATCAGTAGGTTTGTGTGCGCAGCAGCAAAAGGTCAAAACCCTTACTGCACTCTGATCTGGATTTGCTTTCGAGATAATGCGAATAGCCCGCGTACGCGTGCACACGCTGGAACACGCGTACAGATATCTGTTATATGGGAGTTTTGAAGCTCACATCTTTTGAGAGTCCTGCTAGATCCACTAAAATTTAGTATATTCAGGCATGCACACCAATAACCTCGGAGTCAGTCTATGAATTCCTTTGAAATTTAATTTCGTTATGGCTATTCTTCGACACATGGTAAGTGCCCTAAGTATAAATGATAATTTGAGTAGAGAGTCAATTACAATACGCCAGACAATCAACTCCTGCCTTCCTGTTACGCGTCTCAGCGTGCAAGTGTTGATCCTGTTTATATTAGAAACTGCTGTAGAATGAGATACAACCCACTTTGCTAAATTCGACGTAAATTCCCGAAAAATTCTCAAATTTACTGTAATGGTTAGCATAACTGAGGTCCTCATGCGCAACCTGACAGCTAGTTGTGTATCTGTGTGCCGGTCGACTGAGTGTGTTCGCCTCGTTCTTGATTACTGTTCCCCATTTGATTGTGTTGTCCACTGGCAGATTTTTGCCCACAATTCAGCGCTGATTTCGGTCTATTTGTCGGATGTTAGTCCTAACGGTTACTATATTCAAAGTTACTTATTCATATCCATAGGGATGAGGTTTCGACCAACGTATCGTAGCCGGGATTTGCAGTTTACTCCGAGATCACGTGTTCTTCACAGCCGACTGTACAAATGATGAATCACAGAGAAACTGTTCTTATACTTTTCATAAGATGTGACTCATCCGATCCGGGTCACTTTATCTGTTGTGTTTTTGTATTTGGCATCAGTTCCGCACCCTTTCCATTCCCTTTGCCTTCAATCGTTTTCGTCTTGGTCACGGTTGTTACTCTCAGGTACATTAAGCTCATTCCGATATTCTAAGGCATGGTTCCCCTTAAGCCAACGATTACTATTTTCCAGCCAGTATCCACTGTTGAGGACCGCGGGATGGCTCAGTGGTTATTGCGCGAATTTATTGACCGGAGTGTCCCTAGTTCGAACCCGTTTTCTGCATCTCGACTCTGGGCTTGGGCAACCTGGCAATATTCCAGCCTTCATGCTTCCTTCGGGTGACATGGAATCTAGGCACCGAAAGGGTGCTTCAACTGAACAATTATCTTTTTCGTCATTCTAAAATCCCGAGCCAGTTCACACATAGAATGCAATCGTTCAACTTCCGAGCTTTCTTGATGCACCACTAACATGTAATCTGGAAAAAAGCACGAGGGCTAAAATACAGCCACACCGAGTAGTCGAAATCACAGGTCCATAGAGCGGTAGCTAGCCTTTGGCCTATCTAGAGCTTAACAACAACGGCAACCGACCACCTTGCGGGGCATCGCACCGCCTGTTCGGTTTTACACGGCCTCGGGACTCGTAAACTTTAATAAATGTATATATGATCTTCCGCCAATCATCTCCCCATCCTCCGTAACACTCGCTTAAATGTTTATATTTTGCTTGTAGATTTGTTTTCCCCCAGTACTTTGATGGAGTCGTCCAAGCCGAACTTGGTACAGCAGTTTTTTTCTTATGAGCCAACTTTGTTACTCATAGATCGAGTTCAGTTACGATCCAACGCAATACGACCCTTCCAATCCATTGGTACTCCCGGCCAAATTGGACAAGGAGAGGGATAGCAAAGCTAAAAGTCTGAAGCGTCGAGATGAAGTTCAGTCTCAAATTCTGTCAAAGAAGAAGCGCAAAGAGTTGGAACGGAAATTAGCCCAGAAACAAAAGAAGCTGTCTGTGAGTTATCCCTTCACCGATTCTAGCTTGTGGTGTTTAGAGGGGGGAATTGTGGAAGGAACTTGAGAACCTGAACAGCGCACAATCTCCTGCAGTAACAGAATCGAAGGTTTCGGTCCTTCCACTGTTTCAAAGAACGCGGAAGGTGGCAAAACGGAAGAGTGAAAAGTAACCGTTAACGCTTTTGCTAATGTTCTACACAGTTCAAGTCAGTTCAACAAAGGTAAATCATGGAAAGGCATACCAGCACCGAAATCGGATGAATCTCGAAGTACGGATGATTATAGCACAGATGAAGAGTCCAATCATTCTGGAAAAATGGACGTCTCTTTGCCTTTGGTATCTCAAGAAACAGCGTCATCGCCAGCGGTTCCCACAGGGCCTGTCGCCGAACAGTCATGCCTAAAAACCGTGCCAGAGCCATCAGCTTCGACAGAGGCTCCTCAAGAAACGTAAGCGTTTTGTGGTTTCGTACTTGATGTTGCTCTAGTCCCAAGCCTGCTCGCTACGTTCTGGTTTCAAGGACACCTGATGTGGTTGCTGCGCGGTTAACCTTACCGATAATCGCGGATGAAGCCGCCATCATGGAGGCCATCAGTCAAAATGATTGTATCATCATATGTGGAGCCACTGGTTGCGGAAAAACCACTCAGGTCCCACAGTTTCTATATGAGGCTGGCTATTCTAAGTGAGTTTTCCTATGTGCTTTTCAATATATTATTACTTTAACTTGTCAAGAAAGTTTTTTTATTTCTCTAGGTAGAACTGAGTCTTTTCATTATCCAGCAGTCTAGTGAACGTGGACTTGACATGAGTGCATGAAATGCTCCGGAAATTCACTGATGGATAGGTTATCTCATCCTCCCATCGTTTATCTAATAAGGTAATTTAGAGTAGGTACACTTCAGCTCTGAGCACGCTTGATTGGACGATTTTCCGGGACCATTATTTTGGCGTGCTGAGGCCTCAACCCAACAGACAGGTTGATTTTCGCGCGATGTTCCCCATAAAACGGACGTCTGTGTGATAAACACTGCGTGCCATAAGTCTCTCTAACGTCAGTCTAACTTTTGAATAAATATTGGCCAACTTTTATCTTAAAGAGAGGCAAACGAACCTTACAGTCAGAATGAGAGCTGGCCTTGCTTCACCGGCTTAAGCAATGCAGCAAAAAATCACCGCTGTTTGTGATGATCATAGTGTACTTCTCTGCACCACTTCATTTATGGTTTTTGAAAAGTGAAATGCCAGCTGAAATTGCTGTTGTCACATGTCCCAGGGGCGAATTCTACATTCATAACTGTGTCCGGTTTCACGGGTTTTACTGGGAGAAAGCATACCGTTTTGCAAGTATCGGTTCACACTTAACTTAAATTGATATTCGGGTCATTTCTTCACGGGTTTTGGAGTTTGATGTGGCTGAAATTTGATTCACTGTTTTTCTCTGCCAATCCTAAGTCTGTGAAACGATAATCGAGCAACTTAGTTCGTCCGAAGTACCTGGAAGAAATTTGTCTTTCCCGGTATTTCGGGCCAATTCTGAAATACAAAAATTCATTATAATAATCGCATTTATCGAATCACTTTTCCAAGACAGCATCATGTGCTCCATCGAGTCTCACAGTTTCAAGGCATTCTGATCACCGATGAGGGAGTAAATGCAGACTAACGAACGTAACTGTTTTGGATGCTTGTGTGCAACCCTTGCCTGCTTACTAGCCAGTAGCTGCAAAAATGACGTCCATCGTCGCCATCATCCTCATTGGCTGCAATGCCAAATGGGAACACTGGTGTTTCACTGCCGACGGTGTTGAACCTATCTCCTCGTAGCCGGAACTCCAACAGAAGGCTTACATTAGGTAGAGGAAAATCCAAAAATTTAGTAATCTAAACGCATCATTCTGAGTTTTGTAACACATGTCGCAGTGATAATCCCGTTCTTATTCCCGACACAATAGCATGTAGCCTCTCACCTGCGTGTACCAATAACATGCTTCCCTCACCTACCACATGGTACTGGTCTTATATTGAATAGAACGCCTTTCCCGCCACCTCCACAGCTTGTTCTATTAATTTAGCGTGAAGAGAGATTATCCGTCACAGCTAACGCCTTAACTGAAAATAGACTTTGGATTAGCGCGAACGTATGGAGAATGGACTCACTGCAGATAATTCGATCATATATAATATGACTCACAAACACACGCAAGTCTACATCTTCTTATCACAAAAATACAGAATTGTTCAACCATTCAACATAAGGGCAAAAGTTTCCTGACACTGAAACTCTGTCAGATTGTACATAGGTATTGGTACTTCTGGAACACAGGGATCATCGTAGAACGGCATTGCTACGTCGACGCTCACAGTGTATCAATCACTATCGACCGGCATCAGGATCAGAAACAGGAAAATCGGAATCAGTGAAACGGAATGAGTACCACCAGTTCAGTATTTGGAGCGATGGAGCAAGCGAGGGCGACGTCTGAATCGTCCTTTTAGGAAATACAGTAAAGCCAGTAGCTCATGCATCATTTGCAAAGGACTCATTTCTAGACCGCATTATTACACGACCATTCACTGATATTCTGGAATATTTCGACAAATTGTTTGTCATGAATTTGTCTCATGTAGTTGGACTACATTTTTCGTGACTTTCGTTCAATTCAATGTGAACCCAGTGTTGACTGTGAGACCTCAAAGTACGGGTTATTATTTCTCATGGGCGATGTAGCGAGTAATTATCAGAGAGTCTTCATGTAAAAGCTGTTAAAATGAATACCAAGTTATTTCAGCCCTATGATTTGGTTGAACTGTGCGAAAATACTTTGTATTTGTGAACAATCGGCCAGCATCCACCTCACACGTCTTATTTCAGTGTTTTTCTGCTTGGAGGATAATGTTTGCTGTGTCCCCGTAGGATGAGGTGAACGCACTCGAGACCAGTTGTACTCAGATGTGGATAATCGGCAAGCCGAACGAATAAATCCCTAATAGAGCTTGAATTTTTGGGGGCGTATGTAAATAATGGTGTTGTTTCTCTCGGTTCAGAACTGATCCGAAATGACGAGAAAGGTAGCAGTTTTTGAACGTTGTTTAAGGGTTTAATGATATGAACTGTCGAAAAGAGGTGGTGGAAGTTTAGTCAGCACACACAAACATCAGAACGAGTTATTTCCTGCGTATGGCTTTATGTTATGTAAAGCCTCTTCATTGTTGTTGAGAGAGTCGGTTGCCCGGCCCATTTGCTGCAACCCTTGGAACAGATAAGCTTCGACAGAGCTTGATAACCTCCTGATCGGTACACGTTTCCCATCAGTGTATTCCAAATGTAGGAATCCAATTTGTCATCCGCGATTGTTGCTTTTCTTTGTCGAGGCCGGCCACTTGTCAATCTTCTCCCATGCCTTCACACACGTGAATCAAGCGCAACTTATTCCAGTTGTGTTCAAAACATGTGCCATACCATCAGGTGATCTATGAGGGTTACCTGGCTCTGTGATAACCTACACACCCGATCAGATCAATCTGGTAGTTGCTCCAGCTGGTGAAAATCATTCGTTGTATTGAAGACCATGCTAGCTGTCGCTATCATTGGCCGGTTAATCATGCAGTCTATAAATCGCTACACTCGCTATACACTAGCCCATGAGTTCTGACGGTCTTCCTAGTAACTCAGCTGGAGACTGATTGGTGGTTCACTTGAACGACGAAAGCATCAGTTGCGATTTCATGTATTTCGCAAAATCGGTACAAGCCATATAATTTTGAACAGAGACTTTCGGAGTCCATCGCCGGCTTCCTGTGTGAATTGGGTAACGAAGAAGCAGAGTGATTCAGTGAGGGACTAGACCTCTTCTCTTTGACGAAGACAATACTTTAGCTAGCACGCCTCTAAGTGATCCCACCTCTTCTGTACTCCTATGTCTGTTTACTGGAGTTATTTTTCGTAGTCAGCGTCAGGTTATCGGTTTTCTCATTCGTAAAGTTTACTGTGTGCCCAAAAGGTTAGGATGCGTTTTCTTTTTGTGAACTGTTTCGGAGATTTTCCTCCATGCACATGAATCAAGCTCAACTGGATTCAGTCGTGTTCAAAACATGTGCCAGACCAATCGGTTCCTTGCGAGTTTTTCTTCACTACGCCTTGACCTACAGCCTGTCTTAGGTATTTTATGTAGATTGTTGATCTAGTTAATAGATTCTGGAATTTCCCATTGAAATTCCGCCCTGTAAACGAAGTTCATTTATGCCAAAAACCAAAATCATTAATAATGCGCACCTTACGAATACGTTAAGACATTCCAATCCATGACCCTCCGGTTAGAAGCTGAGTATCATGCTGTTTGGCCGCGAGCGACCTATCAACAGCGCTAGGCAGGATTCAGTGCCCCCATTCTTTAAACGTATTCGGCGTTGACGTACGCTCATGCGACTTTTTTTCCGATCAGATCCGCACCCATCTCAACGTAATCTGAATTTTCATCCTTCCTGACCTGATTATACCAGCCAGACTAAACCAGAGGTACTAGGCTTGGGTTTCTTTCTTACCAGAACTCATCAGCAACGCTTTTCCTGTGTCATACCGGGATTTAAATTTGCAAGACGAACCTGCTGCCACCAGCACAGTCCGGACGCCCGAGTTACCCCATTTGAAGAGGCAAGCATACCTAAATGATGTTTGTCGGATGCCTTGGGCAATCACTCATTAGGCTACCTGTTGGATCGGCACGAAGATATTTAACTTTTCAAGCATTTTAATTCATACACAAGGGATCATGTTATCATATTCTCATACTCTTTTCGACAGACTATTGATAACGGGCCCCATTTCCACACACGATGTAGTTCTCCGGTTTCAGTCGGCCCAGCTTGCATATATACCTTAGGGTGAGGTTCACATGCGAATTACCTAGCACCGTGTTACTCCAAACAAGTGGAGTAATGACCGATCTATTCAGTTTCATCCTAACCCTCTACACACACCAAGGAGTGCAAGCGGACACGTGTAAACTATCATTGGAATGCTTATTTCATAGACTGGCGGTAAATGATATCACCAAAAAGTCCAGTGAAGACATCTTGGTGAAACCTTTGTGGCTACAGATGCCTGTTGACGGAAAGCCGCTTTTGTGCGAAATTTCCGCCAAATGAGACGGATCGAATACACATAGCTAGAAGCTAGTATGAATCAGTTAAACTTTGGTTTTACGAAGACGACTGGCAACCGGGACAAAACAGTCATTCTCGTCTTTTAGCGTAAGTTCACTTGATTCCGCCTGAGCAACTGTTCTCCAAGCAAGACACTCGTGCTCCCTTTGTCCATCTCACCAGAAATTATAGCTGTTAGAAACCAGTATGAACGACCGTAACTATTTCATTTGACTCAAGGTTAATCTTACTTATCTTAGCTTCGGTTTGACCCATAACCGAAGAACATTTACTTTTTTCTGTTCTTGGTACGTCCTCTCACTGCAGAACTGCGCCCCAACGTCATTGCTTCCAATTGCACGTGAATCAAACACAACTGGGATGCGGTTGTGTTCAAAACATGTGCTACATCGACCGATCACTTGCGACGTATTTTACTTCCTGCCGTGATCAACAGTGATTTTGGACCTACAGCCGTTTCGAGAAAGCAAACTTCATTACTGTCTATGTTAGCATTTAATTTTTTGAAGAGGTTTGAAAAAACGATCGACAGATTTATTGCTGGGCAACGTTTCGCTTTTGACACAAGAGTTTCGTCAGCCTAAGTATTTAGGTTACGAGGTTGGTCAAGATTTAAGGAAAACCAATCAATTCAGTCAAGCTAAATCGGTGTTAGATATCGTTTAAAGAATTTGTTTTTCAATATCGGTCAGCAAGTGTTAAGGGCGATGGGGAACTTACATGGATCTGGGTTCAGCCTAGGGTCCGGCTCGCTCCACGTGAAGATCGCTCTTGAATGTCGTTTACAATTTTTGTCCATCTGAGTGGATGAGATTGTGTTACGATAGCTGTGCAAGGGTGAGGGATTCTGTGAACTTTAGTCGGGTTTGGCTTTCTACTCCTTCTTGCTAATGACCACATGCGTATTGACACCCACACACCGTCACATGTCAACTCGGTTTATCTAAGACCGCTCTCGATACGCTCGCCAGCTCCACTCCTTCGATTCTATTCACACTGGTGATTTCTACCACCTCGGCCATCAGTCGCTATGGTATTAATTGCAGTCTAAGGTCTAGTTCTTCCGGTTCACTTCATGTGAAGATGGCTGTTGATTGTTTACAGAGAAATTTCGGCAGGCAATGACCTTTCCCGGATATCATCGCCCACCGAGAATCGTGTGGCGTTATGCTGACAACGCCCATGTTGTGATCAAACGTGATGAGGTGAACAACTCCCACAAGTAGCTTGATAGTTTGAATCCTCACATCCATTTTAGTATGGAAATAGAATCACGTTCGGCACACTACTCTTCCTGCACTGTATCACACGTAAGAGTGGTTGAAAATTAAAAACTACTATCTTCCAGAAACTAACGAACACGGTGATCGACCTTATCAGCACGACCATGGTCAGTGTGCGCTAGTATCGTCCCATCAACGTTTAGTCGAGTCACAGAGCTGTGCACAAAAGAGGTCGACCGAACAGTAGCTTAGCTCGAGGCTACAAGAAATTGGTCAACCAGTGAGTTTGCTTAGGTGACAAATAAGGAGAGTATTGGCTCCGGTATCAAGACCTAGAAAAGAATGGATTGACATAGCGCTCCATTCGGATGCAACCAGATGGGAAGCGTGCGTCCACTCCTTTTGATAGGCTTCATAAAGGCTTGATAGACTTCTTCAAACTCCCTCATGGGAGAAGCCAAGGACCATCTCTTATTTTTCAGTGCCGATTTTTGAAACCATTTTAATCTACACACTGACCTTTTAGCGGTCGTTTTTTCTGCAATTCGCTGTCTCCATTTTATAGTTTAGACTTCGGCTGGTTTCCAAAAGTGTGTCAATCATCAACGTCGTTTCCGTTCAGCATGCTAATTAATTAAACTCCGTTTTCCCTGATTCCCTAATACTACTTACTTGCGTACAAAAACCGACAGGTTCTCAAGATCTAGCAGTTATTCATCGACCTATCCTAGTACGCCTCTCTTTTTGCAAACTATCGCTACTTGGCCTAAATTTTGATCCTGAAACTCCTGTATGTTTGAGAATTTCTGTGTACTCACGATGTGAGTTGAGTACCGCCTAGGAAATCCTATACGATATCAACGTATTCGGACGATCTGCAAAGTTCGAACAACCAACCTCGAGGGGGAGTCGTCAGCGTTGCGCAATTCAATTCCTAAAATGAGTTGGTCTCAGCATCAGCAATCTGGTGCACATGTTAGCGGATTCGATTTTTAAATCGGCTGACACTAGACTTTTAACATATGCTATCCAAACTGTCTTAGCAAACCATCTGAATGATTTTTTGTTTCATTTTGCTTCACTTTCAGAGATGGTTATATGATCGGTATCACTGAACCTCGTCGAGTCGCAGCCATATCAATGTCCAAACGCGTCAGTGAAGAACTTAACCTGTCCTCTGGGTAAGTGGACTCAACATTAGTTGGTTCTTCCTAGCCGTCCTCTGATTGTCCGTCTAAGTTCCGATCCTCTCTTTCTTTCTTACTTGGGACTCTATCAGCCAGGTGTCTTACCACATTCGTTATGAGAAAACAGTGGTCAAGGGAACAGAAATCAAATTCATGACTGACGGTGTGTTGCTACAAGAAGTAAAGCAGGTACGTTTGACAGAATATTAGTTGTTATCTGTAAGGAACATTCTAAAACATCGAATTTAGCCTTCACTTGTTTCTGTCCTAGGATTTTGAGTTATCACGCTACTCTGTGATCATCGTAGACGAGGCGCACGAGCGATCTATCTACACTGATGTCTTGTTGGGTTTACTCTCCCTCATACTGCGCCTGCGTCGTCGCCGTTACGCGGAAGGTACGCCGACTCGGGGCACAGTCCTCCCACCGTTGAAGCTCATCATCATGTCAGCCACGCTACGGGTTTCTGATTTCTCCGAGAACACTCGTCTGTTTCCTGCGTCACCAAATGGCCCTCCACCTGTTATTCAAGTAGAGTCTCGGCAATTTCCTGTCACCTGTCATTTTGCGAAGGTCACGCAACCAGACTATCTAAAAGCAGCCTTCCGCAAAGTGAGCTCTTTTTTAGTTTATTTGCTGTTATTTCTGTGGATGAGTATTGGCTCTTGCCCATATATTGTGTAATCCGAAGAGTTTAGCAAGTTGATTGGTAACTGCCATTTCACTAACTTCTGCCCCAGAGACGAACCATTTGGATAGCTGTTCCGTTTTCATCTGTTCAAGATAGGCCTAGTTATCAACATTTTACGCTAATTCTGTAGCATCGCCAGGATTGATACTTCCATACCCGGGTAATCCCCAGTCACTAGAGTCTAGTGTGTAGGGCGAACATTTTTATTGCCCTTATCGGACTACCGTCTGCATGAAATCGGATCAATAGAACTCACTCGTGAGCAGTCGTTTGGTTCAAACGAGCATTAGTCGTTCGTGGCCGCCTCTGACAGCTCAGGATAACGTGATTCACTGAATCATCACCAGTATCGTTTAGAGCGCTGAGGTTGTGGTCTGTGCAAAGATTCGAATTCTTATCCGAACGCAGAGAACATACTCTTGATCGCCTTCTTCTTCTGATACCACAATTGATGATTTCTTTCCCTATGAACTCTAACCATCTGGACAATTACCAAGTCCATATAGATCAAAGAATATCAAGACACCAAGGCCAACTTTTCCAATTGTTGGCAAGTGCATTCAAGAAGGTTCTCTCCTCTACTAAATGTGACGCTTCCTCTACTAAGTGTCCAGAAACCTATGCCGCACTTTGCCACCATTGCAATATCTTCCTTTGTAGTGCTTCTGGAGTTGCCACCCTGTCTTTATTTTCACAGGTAATACAAATTCACGAGAACGCTCCAGCTGGTGGAATCCTGGTCTTTCTCACAGGGCAGCGAGAAGTACTCACACTTTGTAGCTGGCTCTCTCGGGCCTTTCCCGCTACCACCACGAATGTCATCAGTCGAGAGACGAAGCGACGGGGCAAGAACAAAAAAACCTACCAACAATCGAAGGATCACGATAGCTTTGCAAATATGAATGAATCGATTTCGGAGCTAGATTCAACAGTGTCACGTATCAATTTAGACAAGTAAGCAAGTGCGCTACCTTCGTTTGATCCCGACCTGCTGTAATCAGGATTTCTTTCTAAGGTGGATAGTGCTAACGAGACGTTCGTATAGTAATCACAAAACTCAGATCAAGTAGCTGAAAAAGGACGACAAATTTGTGCACTGTTTGAAAATGTCGTTGCATAGAGTTCTCATCAGTTGGCGTAAATGATCGATCATCACCAAGATCATTTACCCTTTACGCAGCTCATGCGCTCTAGGAATAAATTTTGAGTAGTGTTCAGTTTGGATTGACAACTGCTTATGAATGTTGGCCAGATGGCTGATGACCTATTCGCCGGGCTTAGCAAGTAATTTACAAACGTTTCGTCATCAAGCGATGAGATCTCGCCTGTGTGCACATGGTGTTATTCTTTTCTCTTTGCGATTCAAAGGCAATGAATTAACGTTAAAAAAGGAGAGGACGTCACTACTCCTCTTCCGTTCACTGAGCGTACACTAAGAAGCTTACTTTTCACCTTTGCTATGGGAAATTTCTGTGAAGCAATGTAATTAGATGTCGGTTTCCTCCCCCTTCCTCACAGTTTTGATATTATACCCATGGATGAAGAGACAGAGTTGGGCAGTGTACGTCCTGTTTCAGAAAACCCATTAAAGCCATCGTCACGAACTTCAAAAAAATCGGAACCACTCGAAGACACCGGTAACCACCAAGTCGATAGCGATTTGGAAGAGGTTGAAGATGATGATGATGTTCTGCAAGAAATATCAACTTCTCGAAAGAACGTCACAGCCGTAAGTTAGTGTATTGTGCCACATATTTCAACCTACTTGTATTTGGGAACCGTCTAAATCCTGTCGATTTTTATAATTTCGCCAGCTCTACGAAAAGTTTCACGCTGGGACGAACACTGTTCCTTGCGCTTCCTTTTTACTCTTTAAAGCTTTCTGACCGATGCGTACGTTTTCTGTGACTGGGTGTTCACCAGTTTGCTGTAGGACAGATGTGAATGAGGTGAATCTTGAATAAAATTTGAAGTGCCCATGATGCGAATGAAATGCTGATACCGGAGGTGGGAAGTGAACCCCATGGTGTCTTGCTTATTGACGGTGGTCTACCGACTGGACCGCGATGAACGTTACTCCACTTCACAGCTCTTTAGCAACTGACTATCGGTGAAAACGGGGGAGACTTACTTTAGACCTGGGTGGCTATCCTACTTGTAGTGTGCTGTGTGCACTTAGGTGAATGTCCGTAGGCTAGCAGTAGGTTTTTCGTTTGTTCTCCCTCAAGTAAATTACGGTTGTAAGGCAGTGAAATGCGGTTTACGAAATGTCTTTAAAAGTAATGAGGATGACCTCTGTGAACAGAGCATTCCTTCGGGGCAATTGTTTCGTTTGATGGACCGCGGTTCGCTCTTGTTATTTCCAAGAAATGAGAAGCCTGACGAATAAGGAACAGTATCTGATGAGTGGCGCGGAAAAATATGGACATCTGCATCGACACTCAACACTTTTTAATTCTTTTCCTTTTCTATTGCAAGAACCGCTAAACCCGTGTCATCTCGTTCTCATCCCACTTACTCGTTAGCTCCGATTCTCTACTATGAGGCTAGGTAGTTTATAGTCTTCGAGTAAAACTAATCCGTTTTCCCTGTCCTTCATTTCACCATATCAGCCGTACAGGTGAACACGCTGTTACGTGTTTCAAACTTGTGTTATTACATTGTCTTGCAGCGAATCATCCCCTACTAGTTTTCTTCTAATATTTGACTCTAGAATTTTCCTCAACTCCTCTAGGTTCCCATTCGGGCTCTTCCACTCTATTCCCTATTGTCTCCCGAAAGGCAACAGCTGGTGTTCGAAACGCCACCAGAGGGACATCGTCTCGTTGTAGTCGCGACCAATGTAGCCGAGACTTCGCTCACCATTCCGAACATTCGTTTTGTGGTCGATTCTGGAAAGGTTAGTTTTGCTCCAAGGGTAAAAGCATGTTTTCGCTTTGTTGTTTGCCTTTTTCTTCCTTTTTCCTCATCGTATTGGGGCCCACAGCGTGGCTTTCAGTGGTCCCCTTCAAGGGCCCTCGGATCCCGTTTCTCTGCCTGTCCAATGAAGCCGTACTTTAAAACGCCGAAGATCATACCCTTTCAACAAGCAACTTCTTTTATCCGACCCCATTGGTGAGAGCACTGGCTTTTGTCTGTTGCTACAGTGCTGCCCAACCCGGCCTAGTCTGGGGTTCGACGACAATGCGAACAGAAGCAACTGTTCAACGGTCCTTCAAAAAATCGTTTAGCTGTAGCATCCTTTCGGTTCCTAACTGCCATGCCACCAGTAGGAGGCACGAGAGCTAAGATACTGCCAGGTTGCCCAAACCTAGACAGGGGAATTCGAGAGGCAGAGGTCGGGTTCGAACCAAGGACCTTCCGGTCAGTGAATTCGCGCTCTAATCACTGAACCATCTCGATCCTCCAAGCCAACTATAGACTCACGTTGCCTGAGATTTCACTTGCCATCCTAACGATGAATCATGTGAAAAAACTAACAAGATGTCCCGGTCCCATTTTTCCGCTCCCCAAATAATAGATGTATTCCCGCAACCTGAGGAGCCGCCCTTAGGTAGCGGACGGTTCTTTCTGATCTCCATAGGAGAAACCAGTGCAGTTGGAATCTTCATCAAGCCATGAGAGCTGAGTCTGTTGCATATTCGCGCACCATAAGAGCGCCTCTATTTTTACTTTAGGGACTGTTTTTGCGAATTACTACGTGGTGTTAAAATGTCCGGTTTTCGAAAGTCTCATTCCCCCGCACCCTTCGAAGATTACAACTATGATTAGATAAGTGAGCACCCGTGACGCTTTGAATTTCTTGTTGCACTGTTGACCGTTGGACGTAAGCACAAATACTCCAGGCTTTTCTTTCGGCGGGCTCTAGGACGTCCCTTCTGACCAGCATTGTTTAACTATAAGTCTAATAACTTTTACTGCACTCTTTTTACTGGCTCACGTGTATAACTTTGTTTCTCTGTTTCTCCGACATCTGTTCATACTTCAGCGTTTTTTAAAGTTTTAACTCCACTATTTCAGGTGAAAACCAAAGTATACGATCCGGCCACCGGCGCATCCAGCTTCGAAATTGTGTGGATTAGTCAAGCGTCGGCTGAACAACGAGCGGGTCGTGCCGGTCGTGTCGCTCCTGGCCAGTGTTATCGACTTTACAGTTCTCAAGTGTTCTCTTCAATGAACCAGTTCGCTGTTCCTGATATCCTGACTCGTCCCATCGATGAAGTTGTTCTTATGCTCAAAGTAGGTTCCACTGGCACGTTTGTCCGTGTGTGCTGCCCAGTTCTTGTAGTTAGTTGGTAGGTTCCACTGGCACGCTCGTCTGTGTGTGCTGCCCAGTTCTTGTAGTTAGTTAGTCATGTCTACAGTAGATTATTTACAAGATAGTGGTTCGAACAAAACACTGGTCATGTGAAACTGTTATCTCATCCTGTTTTCCATTCTTTGGCGCTTTAGTTTGGTTGCTCCCGTGAACTTCGGTTTAAATCTTAAAATTGCTCTTTGGACAGAATGTGGTTGATTGGTTTATCATGTTAGATACCTGACAACCTGCCATTTCCATACGACGATTTTTTGGGAAATTGCATCAGAAAAAACACTTCCTGTGCGAAGTAGTAGACTGTAGCAGTAGACTGTCCCCAACAGATTTTTTTGGTGCCCTTTATATCCATAGTGCAACCACTGCAACGAATTCCGGTTTTGTTTCCCGTCAGAGACAGGCAACATAAAACACTCTGGTCGTAGCTGCAAACACACGATGTCCATTGTGTGATTCCACACAATCGGTACAGTTAATGTAGTCTTCAATACTCCAGTGTCTGTGAATTCATGTCCACACCGAACGTACACGAGTGCATAAGCTTCGCAATCCACTAGATGGAACATAACGTAGAGGATTACATGTGATTTTAGTACGACCCCGATGCCGCTGTTGACTAAGTACCTTCGTTTTACCATGTAGGTTCTATAAGGTTGTCTGAACGGTCCTATGTATGGGTCGAACATGATAAGTGTCGTGCTATCTGGAACGGATCGAGAAATCAGCACCTCTGAAGAATGTGAAGATCAAACAACCATTGTAGATGAATTTAGCCTCGTTACTTGGCACCCCAGCTCATGCCACGTGATGTGACGATGAACACTCGCTTCCGGTCTGTCCCGTCATGGGTGTCAAAGCATTGGCTCCCACATTTCTAGTGGCGACAGTCAGAGCAAATTGATTTGCACATCACCAGCTGCTCTGTTTTTTCTCGCCTTAAACACCTAATTTTTACAAAAATTATTGAATTCACGGTAAGATATCACGATAACAACGAGGAACATGATTGCCGGAATCTCGGAAAATTGTGAGTTATCGTACATTGTTTCACTCCACCTTTCATCTTCCTTTTTGTTCGAGTGTCATTTCAACTACTTATCGTATCATGGTATCATTAACGTATTTAAGGTTCACTTATCGGTTAAGTCGGGTCACATCCGATCAAAGTGAGTTTACCAGCATAGTAGTGTATCGACTGTGTTTATGGCATAAAGTCTTCGAAGTGTTGGTCAACAAATGAATGTCTAGTATCTCCTCTTGGGGAGTAAGTCAACCATTTATGGAATCAGAAAGTCTTTTGTTTTGGAGGATACGGTTGAGGAAAATTCCGTGCGTCTCAATGAATTTGCCTCTTCAAGGGGAGACTGCAGTAATAGATTAGACGCAAACTATTCTGGTGACATATTTCGATGCTCAGATCTGCTAACACTCCCCTCTTGGGATTTCCCGATTACTTCTCTCCCGTACCTTTCAGAGTTATCTAGGAAGCACCCCACTGTCTAGATTCCCGTTGCCCACGTCCCCATCTGCGGCTGCTATCGAATTCGCGGAGTACCGTTTGATCAGTCTGGGCGCATTGCAAGAAACACAGGGTTTTGCGGAACGCGGTAAGCCTGAAGTATTGCTCCTGCTGCAAGAAAATCTTGAAAAATTTTGAAAACTAACAAAGATCAATGAACCAATTTCAGCTAAATTTTCCAACTACTGTACAACAGCAGCATGTATTTCATTCAGTTGGGCAGGCTATGAGATGTTTTGCACCATACTACGTTAGTTAGTTAGTTGACACAGCTAGTTGACACAGTTTACCATATGCATAGCGTTAGCCCAGTTCAGTTATCTTCCACCTGAGCTACGAATTTGCTTTGAGTGTTCGGTCGAGACCAGTGGGTCGGGAATCTAGTTTCATTTTTCCCACAGCTTATGATCCGTTGCCAGGACCTGGTGCCTAGTGACCTGTAAGCGTAGAGGAAGTATCACTTCAAGTCACTCGATCTTTTGGCTGAGTGAGCCATGCGACCTGTCCTCTGCGAGATGGCTCAGTGGTTAGAGCGCGAATTTCCTGACCGGAAAGTCCGTGGTTCGAATCCGACCTCTGCCTCCCGACTTTCCCTGTCTAGGCTTGGGCAACCTGACAGTGCCCTGGCCCTCATGCTTCCTTCTGGCGGCGTGGCAGTTTGGCACCGAAAGGGTGCTGCAGCTGAACGATTTCTTTTCTTCCTCTGCGACAACTATCTACCTCCCCGATGCAACCTTATTCACACCATCACCTTCCCCTCTAAGCAGGCACAACGGCCCTGAATACCATCACACGTGCCGGACGATGGATGGCTCGCTTACCCCTTCCGGCTCGTTTCGCCCGAATGCTGCTATTTGCCAACCAACATCAACTTATGCCATACGCAGTGGTTTTAGTTGCAGCCCTGTCCGTTCCGGATCTGTATATAAACCCCAATCCAGAACAAAGCAGTGAGGCAAATGAAAGCGTCAAGTCAGTCGCAGAACACTTTCGAACAAACTTTGCGCAGCAGTTTGTCAGGCGGGTGAGTCCTAGTCTGTCCATTCATTTGTAGTCTCTCAATCTGTAAAGCTGATCGACCAGTTGACATGTATTCCCCTTTTTGTCTGTTTTAAAAGCGTGAAGACTTGTATTTCGGTGACCTTGCGGTCCTCCTGGGAACTGTATGCTGTCTGGAACGATATAGTGCTCAGCTCAACGGACTCGCTCCATCAGAGGAGGGAGTTTTCGAAGCGTGTGGCGGTGCGAAGCGCGTCAGCCAAGATCCAGATGGCGCTTTGAAATTTCTTGTGGAACGTTGTGGGGTTCGGTGGAACGCCTACAAAGAAGTTCGCCAGTTACGTCGACAGTTGACTGACATATGTAGGTTCTGATACCCAGTTAATGGTATTTGATTTCCGTATCTCTAAATACTTTGGTTTTTCTCAGTAAAGATCTGCTGGAAAGTTAACTTTGATAATAATCCGGATTTGCTCGATTTTTGAAACTGAGTGATTACCTGCACGTAAGTTCCGCCAAAGAGTACACATCATTCTCAATAGGTCATTCCTAATATTTACGACTGTTGATGACGTTCCCTTTATAGGAAATTTCTGTGGGCAGCTTAAACAATTCATGCTTTAGTATGAGAAAACATCAAAAATATCTCTAAATTACTAGGATATTAATTCGACGTTCTGAACGCTTTTGTACTGGCTAACATGATCTGGCAAGATGAGGAAGTCCCACCAAAATTCCAGGTGCTCAAGTAAGGCCATTCTACAAAAGAAAAGAGAAACAAAACATCAGGTAACAACTGCAGAGGTATCACTCTTCTGAGTTGTGCGTGCAGGCTCCTGGCAAAAGTGCTACTGAACCGACTGACAACTGAAGTAGTTGGAGCACACACACCCCGAAGAGCTGTGTGGATTCCATGCTGGGCGTGATATTTGCTACACAGCTGTCTCAAGAAATATCCCGTAAACATCGCCAGCCGTTCCATATCCCCTTCATAGAATTCATTCATGCCTCTGACTCCGTCCACCGATAAGTTACGTGGACAGTTCATTTCAAAAACGGCTATCTTTCGAAATTCGTCATTCTCATCTGAAGTCTACATGACGGGATGAGAGTGAAGACGTAAACAAATAAGTCGACTTCAATAAGTGTCACTGGTGTTAATCAGGCGTCCTTTCACCCGCTGTATTTAGTCTCTATCTAACCGTCATTGTGGATGCAGGTTCCGAAAACGACGTTTGGGTGCTGTTCATCTCTCATACTGGGGTCCTGTACCCCCTCTGTGCTTGGCTGGAGATACCGAACGATATGACAGCTGACCGATGTCAGTGATGTTCATGCTGTAAGTTGCTCTCCAGGTTGTCTGACTAGGACACCTCGGATTACTGTGGTAGGCTAGCCCTAGGTCCCCTCCCTGTCCCGTTGCTCTCTTCCCATTATAAGGCCCCATTCGATAAGTTGACATGGCTGTACGGTGGTGAAGCAGCTGTGACCTCCTTTCGTGTTGTTGTCAATGACAGTGATGATGGTTGTCGACCGTTAGCTGAGACCCCCTGTTGCCAAGGCTAGTGCAGATTTTGTCAAGCTCGAGAAACCGGTTTATTTAAGCCGGGACTTGTGAATAGAGACCAAGCTGCACGTTTGCAAGGCGATGGTCCTATCCGTCATGTACAGCGTTCAAAAACTCATTGCTTGGGCGGCCTTCAGATATACTGCCTAAGGCGGATGCTCGATGTTCATTTGACTGAATGAGTGTCAGAAACGGAGGTCTTTTGACGTGCCCGCTGTAATGGAATGGAAGCCGCTATCATATTCCATTGTCTACATTGGCCGTGACATGTTTATCAAATGATGGGGACAAAAATCGAAGCAGCTTCTGTATGGTCAACCGAATATGGATAATTGGTCTCCTGGCAAACAAGAGCTTCGATATCTGAATACTTTAGTCAACATTTGGAAAGCTGTTGACATGCTCTCATGGGAAACGGAAGTACAGAACAGGGTGGCATGGAAGTAAACGGTACGGACTGGAGTTCATAAATTCAACGATCGCCAGAGAGCCTAAGCGTAAAGGACGCAAGAGTATAATCGGAGCCGTTGGAGCTAGGGATCGAACAAACTGGATCTGCAACGACTGTGGTCGTATTTGCGCCGGTCGCATCGGATTGGTTGCCCATTAGCAAACACAGTGATCCGTAAGTAAGTTTACCAGACCCATTTTTGTTTTCTGAGGCCAGCAGAAAGCTAAACCTGAGGTGAACTACATTCATTTACATACCATTGTGGTTTTGACGGGAGAGTCACGTGGAACCCGGCTGAATCTCTCGTTTATGATGATTTTAAGAGTTTTCGGCAACCTTGTGAGTAGTGTATTACGTCCAAATCTGTGGTGGTTCCAGAAGTGAGTTCCCGCGACAACCGCCGCACAGACCACAACCTGCGAAAATCTCTTGGCACAGCGAACAGTTTAATGCGCTAAACCTGCTGTGGTGTCGGAAGTGATTCTCAAGGACCACCATCGAATGAATGAAATCCAGTAGACTTATGGCTAGCGGCAGAACGCCACGGACATTCTGAGTTTGGCTTATAAGTACTGCAACCCTCCAGTCTATCCGAGCTGCACTCCTTTGGGTTTACCTGCTGAGCTGTTCTCATCTGAATCAGCAAATTCCAGTCCAATACCGTAGATATTCGAGAGCATTAAACCTACAGCGGTGCTAGAAGTGGCTTTGCTTGACCAGCATTGTATAGACCAAGCCGAATAATGACCTATACTCTGTAGCCTTGCCCAGGGTGCATCTACCGTGTGATGTGGGCCATCAGATGACCCTTTGGATGCATTGTGGTGTTCAACCATTCGACCATACCCACTTTATGCAAAAATTATGGTCCAAAGGCTGGGCATGCTGATGGTTTCAGAAGTACACTCTCCTGATCTCCGCCCCGGTCTAATTTTCTGGGGTTTACTCCGGACATTCAAGCGGATGTCAGTGTGATGCAAACGGACTGTGATGTCACTCACTGTGCGCAGTTGGCCCTCGGCGTAGTTCTATGTGACAGGCCACTCCGGAAATGGATGCCAGCCAACCGTGAGTGACCTCTTCGGTAATACAAACAGGTTTGTCCAGTATCCTACTCTTCTAACTTCCATGCATCAGGAAGCATGGGTTTACCTCATTTAAGGTGAAGTCTTTCTGGGATTGGCGTCCTCTTAAATTCAACGCATGACGGTTTCTACTTCCACTGCCACTGTAGCTACCCCTTACAAGCGAAATCCCCCTCTCCAACTCTTAATGTCCTCCTGAAAGAAATGTCTTGATGGAGGAATAAGAGTCATATCATCCACTTGAAAAATCACTCACGATGCTACTCGGTGTGGTTACTGATCACAAACAATGAAGCAGGATGTCTGCGTTGTGGTTGGCGGTCTGCTAGTTATAACAGGAGCAGGTGATGTTTGCAAACGTAGTTTTAACCCGAGTGTGGTACGGCACAGCCTATTTTTGCATTCACTGTGATGATTTGAATAATCTCTCCGTTGATAAATTTGACCGTTCGTTAACATTTTAAATTTTTCTTGTGGTTGTGGGTTTAACGTGAGTTTCCTTTGAAATGATACAGTCTTCCAAAATGTGCGTTGACCCAACTAGAATAGACTCAAGGATCAAAATACCCTGAGCACTTTTGACTGGATTTTTCCGAGTGTAACTGTAAACTGAGTAATGCTGGATACTGTATTCCTCGGGGATGACTGTCTTCCAGTTGTGTATGCCCGTTATTGCTACGTATAGTTACTATGTAGGTGGATAGGCGCGCCAGTCTCGTTCTGGTGACCTGAGTAAGGATAGTTGTGACGGCTGGATTAACCACTCTTCCGACTTATTGGTACTCGGAGTTTAGTCACTTAGTTGCAGGTTAACTGATGTGTACTTCGGCATGGTTTAGTGTCCCCTGCAGAAGATGCAACAAAGAGATTACAGTATCAAATACGATTTTACTTGAGACTCCCCCATTATGTATGTGTGGACGGAACAAAGACTAATACCTCTAACCTTCAGGGTCCGCGAATAGTTAATATTCTCAGGACCGATCCAAATCATTCCTCTGAGGTACACACTTTTGGTCGTGTGACAACAACTTTCCTTCACAGGTTCAATACGTACGGACAAAGGAAACCCAAAAATGTAGTTTTAATGATTTACCCAAAATGAAACTCGGCATTATCCACACTGGAATAAAACACGTATTAAATTTTCTCATCAGTGGTTTAGTTGAGTTCATCGCGAGAATTATATGTAGTTTATGCCTGAGTGAAAATTTCTCAACACAAGCAGCTTGAGTCTCCACTCCGCCGAACGCCACCGACGTGGCACTGACTTGTCATTATCTTCTGTCTCCAGTTTCATCACTAAAGTGCATTCTATTCATTATTCTTATTATCACGCACACCAAGTTTTTTCCTATGTTAAGGCTGTTGGTTCTAGAGCCAGTTGCTTGTTTTTTCTTATCCATCTACGTAGTAACTCCGCAGGCCTCCGTTTAATCTGAGCCACGTGATCACCGAATCAGCAATCAGAATGAGAGTAAACTCTCACTCACTTCCTTTCGGCAGATGCCAGTGTGAACGGAAGTTTGCTACTGTCGTTCTCCTCACTTTGATCATACTGAGACGGCATTAGCGTTGCGCGGACCCATAAACTTCATATGTGGTGGAGGGACATACACAAGTTTTGTTATCTATTACAGCTATGAGCAGAATCCCTCCTGGGGCTAATAGGCCACGGTCTTCTTGGAAATACTTCTCTTGGGGAAGGGGCATCTTATGTGTCATTTCTACGTTTGGGATCGTGCAGTTCCGCTGTCTTGAAGAGTAGTAATTTACCTTTATGGATTGCATGGTGGACTGCAAGCTGCTTACTACCTCATCCCCAGTTATCGCAATAAACAGACACTAGAGTTAGTTCCGAATTCTCCTCAGTTGTCGCATTTCCTGGGCTATCTGAGGGTCTGTCAGGCAAGAAAGCATTGTTTCTACTGTGAGGAAGACAAAGTTAGAATCTCTTTAGTATTGAGATTAGGCTGGTACCATCGAATCGTCGTCCATCCATTGCTGAGCATGTGTTTCAGTGCAGCTTTCCCCGTTTTGTACCTATCAGTGTTCGTTTCAAACCTTCTTAGTGCTTACAGTCAATTCTAATTTTTGGTTTCACCTCATCTCCGCGACATCCACAAACTCCCACTCGACTGCCGTGACCACCTTTTGGTTATTCGATGTCTTATCCACACGGTCACCCACACTTCCGAATTTCCGATATTGGCCAGTGCATGCTGCTCATTGGAATTCGGTTACCACTCGCCAATCGGATCCACTGCATGATCCGATAAACACCCTAGTTGTTTCCAATTCCCTCTAATCAGTCCTTTTCTATTCCATTCTCGGTTTTCCTCTGTATTGCTTTCACATTCCACCTGATAATTTGTAAAAGTTCACTTCATTTTTCCCAGTGAATGCAAACGTCCCTGATTTATGCTTGACTCTCGACCTGGTCCTACCTCGTCCAACTGGGGATCAGATCAACCAACTTCGGCAATTGTTTCTCGTCGGGTCACCGTGTCACGTCGCGAGTAAGTTTGATGTTACGGTTGAGGGACTACCGGCCAAAGACAGACGTAGGCTGCGCTACGCGTACAAGGTGAGTCTGGGTTAGTGATTATCACGCCGTTGTAATATCCATTATCGTTGGTTTCAACTAAAACCAATAGGAGCAATCCTCACTTCAGGCTTTTGTTCAGGTCACGTGGCATTTCCTAAGCCCGTTTCCATCCACAGAGCTGCATGACGGTTGTATGTGAAGGATGGGGTCGCTAAACGATCTGAATTCGCGTGATTTTTATTCGTTCCTGCGGATTTTCGCTTGCCACAAGATTGACCAACCATAGGTTGCTTATAATTGACTATTCACTAGAAGACAGATGATTGCGTGACTGAGTAATGTAGGTCTTATTGGACTCGGATCTTATGGCGGGTGATCGAAATGTGTCTTTCTGGGAAATAATCACATTCACAATCGACAACACTGTCTATGGATGCTTCAAACTCTACACCGCGCGGACAACGTTTGCAGAGTTCACTGCACAGCATGCCGGGTCAGACAACTTCATGTACGAACCGCGGGACTTCACCGGAGTGCAAAATGACAGTTCACCCACAACTAGCCTATCTTGTTTTTCATGACTGCTTCACATGAAAGGAAAGGGTACCATGAGGTACTTGTCCACCTTCTTGAATCATGCTTACGCTGTAAATAATCAGTCTCCATCACTTCGCAAGTCTTGAGAAAATGACTCTGAAAATTATTCTTATTCAAGACTGACGGTTTTACCGTTTCCGCCTACTATCCTGCTTCGTAGAGTTTTCATGTCGTACTAGTGCTGTTTGGATGAACTGTGCGTCGATGGATTTTCGCTTGCGTACAATTTCACCGCACCCTGAACCAGCGCCATGAGGAAATTGCAACAGATGAATGTGTGGGAGCGATTTTCGTACTGGTCAGTTAGGAGCCTTCGATGTGATATAAGCGTTCATCCGTAGACCAGATTGGATTTTAGTCGATGGGAACAGGGTCCTTGTAAATCAGAAGGCAATACATACTGCTTGATTATCTAGTTGAAATAGTCTTATTCAGTTATGTCGTTAGTTGTGAAGTGGTATCCGTTCTCTCTTGTGTTAGTTCATCATCAAAGCCATCGCTCAGTCTTTCCCCATTTCTTACGGACATATGGATGCTGTAGGAGCACCAAACCATCCAATCCGGTTGTCTATTCAGTGAGTATGCTGGAATTATAGGAACCCATGGATGCGCCCACTGATGTTAATTTTGACGTACACATAATGATCTCTATTTTTCGTCACCATCGCACTTTCACGTATACCAGCTGGATGAACAAACGCTAATATTGGTAGATGTGAAAGTAAAAATCCTCTCAAGAGCCTGTTTTTCCACGGTCAGTTGTCCGCTGCCCAGAAGATTCTAGTCTCAGGAAACACTCCTATGAGGGATCACTGTAGTGTTACGTATTTCATATAAATTCGAGCGCCGAACCTTCTCTGTATCGTGCTTTTCTTCCTGTTCAGGTACCCGGAGTTTCTGGTCCGGTATTCATTGACTCCAGCTCTCCACTTGCTCGAGAGAACTGTCCGTTTATTGCGTTTCTTGAGCTGCATCGAACATCGAAACCCTTTCTCCGAAGTAAGTGTGTTGCTGGTACACCTGATAACGGCTTTACACCCCACCTGCTGCTTGTCTCCCGAACTAAATTCAGTGACTCGTGAGATCAGAAAGAAAGCTGTAAGCATTAATTCAGTTGGAAATGGAGCGCCGGATGAAGCAGTTGCCATTCACAACACCGTTGGTACGTCATCAGGTTACAGTGACAAGGTACAGTAGGATGATACGGTAGATGATGTTCACCGTGTGCTTCAGTTTCTGGCAGGCATCCCCTTGGGAGTGTGTGAAACATCCTGCAGCGGTACTGCGGTGTATGGAATAGGGTGCGATGAACACTGACGTTGCTTTTAATGCGACCAAATAGGGACGGGGCCCAAATCGTTATTGTAACTAGTTGGTGTCTCTATTGCCAGTTTCGTTCAAAAATAGTCGCCTAATTGCTCAGTTTTCCCTGTACCCTAGATCCACCATCACATTGGATTGACCGTACTTACTCATCTGAGTTGTGCATTCTTTGGTCCTCAAATGTCCAAAAATCCTCCAGTTCTAATATCAGATAACAGCCGATATGCGTTCACATTCTTTCCACCCTTCTATTTTAGCCGTTTGCGCTGTTGATCCACAGTGGATTCCCTTCCTAGCTCCTCACAATTACAAAGTTGAAGGTGTAGTGGTGTCCGATGAACTCAGTCCTGCATCCGGATCTTTTAGCAGTGATCGGATCAAACAAGCTGATACGGATCCGGACCAGGCGAACACGGATGTGACTCCTGATACCGAATCCTTGAAGCCAGAAAAGATCCAGCGGTTGTTCAAGTTACCTACACCGCGGTACGATGCTGATCACGATGTGGTTGTCACTGGTGCTAAACGCGTATGTTACCTCGGCACGTGCGCCTCAGAATTGGAAGGCGATAATGGGGAACTAGAACTCCCCAATTTCTCGATGCTGGTTCCAATCAACAGCTTAGCTTGTGCCCGATTCCTCGGACCAGACGAGGCCTTCACATGGAGCGTTCGATGGTTTGCTCGTGCCCTTCTGGAGGGACATGTTTTCTCGGAATTCCTGACTTGGTTTCCACAAAGGATCAAACAGAACCTAACACCCACCCTAATGACAGTTTCCTGGGGGCTGTGAGTTTTCGGTTATACGTTTTATGTTGTCATTGCCACTGTGCTTCATGGTTTGCACCGAACATTCGTTACTTTCTACGCATTCTATGTTTATTAGATGCAGCAGCTGAATTCTCACGTGTGTTGTGTCACTTCAGTCGAATTCTTTCATTCAAATTTCTTTGTGGCACTGCAATCTGTGGTTGCATCCGATATGTTGTTTTGCTGTCAACGTTTTGTAGCTGCCAGGCTCTCTGTAATGGTCGTGGGTATAATTGTTAGATAACTTTCAACCCGGTCACTTATAAAACGTCAGTAGTGCCATCGCGGGCACCCGACACCGGGAGCTTTGTTTATGTTCACCCATCGAAACTGTCGTTAGCCTTTGCACACTGTGTTGCTTTGTTTTCATCTTTCGCAGAGTGCGTCCAGAGGTACGCAAATTGGTCAGTTCGCTGGCATCAGCCAAAGTCGACAATCGGAGAAATTTGATGGTCAAGTGGAAAACCGAACCCTTTTGTAGGTCTTCCCTTTGGTTGCGAACAATCATGCATTCCTTCTTAGATCTTTCGAGAGAATTGGCATCGTGGTTGAAGCCGGAATTCGTAGCAGACTTCCACAACAAATGGCCAATTGTGCCTGTGATATCCGGTGTATAGATAAATGAATGAAACAATTACTGCTCACTGTAAATAAATATTCCCATGCTTATAGAGTGCGTTTTTCCTCATTAATTGTGGATGGTCTTCCCCAATGTCGCTTGTTTTTATTTTTCCTTCATCGTTGTTCTTCGTTTGGGCCAGCCCTTCAAAATACATTTCGGCAATGACTAATCTCCTCTTTGTTTAGTAGCCTTTTGGAAATCACCGATGCTTTTGGCTGCAGCTTAAAGGTCACTATCATGAACTTTGGTAGTGCAGCCAGATGATCACGTGACTTTTTGAACGCAACAACTTTACTCGGCATTCCCTGACAACACATTTTTATCTGAGGTACTTGTGGTTGACGAACATTCCCTCACTCTCGAAGAGTGTCGGGTCCCTCAAACTCTGGCATGAATGCGCACTACCAAGACCTAGATGGACCGTCGTTCCGGGATGAAATCCAGGCTAGACTCTGATACGCACGCAGCTCACAGCTGTGATGTTATGGCTAGAAGGTGAGTAATTTTTAGCTTCAGTAATGTAACGTTGAACCTGAGGCTTTATATACTGTGCCACCACTGGAATTGGCCGTTTCGGTACCGGCAAAGAAATACTCGTCCCAGAAACGACCTACTGGCAGTCGTTATAACTTCCATCAAGCAACTGGATGTTCTCAGCTCTGCTAGATGTAATCCATAAAGAGACACTCGTTGTGCTGAACAACTCAATCGCCTGAGTGTGCGGAACTTGAGCTGCAGATTCACTGGTTCAAGTTTACCACCAGTCAGTTGTTGCTAACGAAACGGTCCATTTTCACTGACTGATGACACTATCCTCACGGATCTACGATCATCGGCTCGTTATCATTCATGACTCGGGGTGTTCGTGTATTTCCCTGTTCGTCATGATGTCTCAGCCGAAATTTGACTTCCCCCTCCACAACACGCCGCACTGCCAGTTTTTGAGAGGTTTAGTCGACAGGCTGACCAAACGTGCGTGCGACGTGGCCAATGGTGTGTGTTCTCACCAGAACGTTTGCACACAAATGGATAGTGTTACAACCAATAGAAATTTCTAAGTCCAGTAATTGATGCCAATTTATTTTGGCCCAGAACTCAACTGCGTGGAAATGTGAATCCGAATAGCAGCGTCCAGTGCCATGTTGCTCATGTGAAAGCCACGAATGGCCGGTCGAATAAGTTAGGCCAGTTTTCTCCCACGAATTCACAACAAGTAGGATGAATACGCTGGTATGTGGATAGCCTGAAATGGCGTTAGTTTCCATGTATCGATCACAAGACTACATACCTCTCAAAAAGGCATGTAAATACTGATGTATGAACCCAAGAAATGCTAGGAAAGGCAACAAAGAAGCGCTATGAGCGCGCTGCTGCGTTGTTTTCTTTTGGCCCGCGATCAACTCATTTTGCTTTCTTACTCTGCATAGTCAGTGGATCCTCGTCTTCTGACAGATGAGAGTATTGTGGAAATCCTAAAGTAGCATATTCCTACACGCTATGAAAGCCCAGTATGACAGTGCTTCTCCGACGACAGGGCTCCACGATTTTCGCAGGTGGAAAAGAGTGTTTACTTCATGAATTGGTGCCTAAAGCATAGTAATCATGGGTAGTGCATCAATTCTTACACACGATTTAACCGGAACGCTATGTGGTGTGCAATAGAGCATTCTGGGAGAATACCCTACATTCGCCAATTTCTGTTATATCCTCGGCCATCCATGTTTATCACAATATACTGTACTCAGTGTGATTTAATTTTCCAAATGATGACGGACTTCGAGTAACGTTTGACCTCCTGAGAAAGCTTGCGTGGGTGCATATAAAGAAGTGGCAATACTGTTAGGCCTAGGGCAGTTTCCTTTATTGCGTTACGGAATATATGGTTTCTCACTCTTTGTCAACGGCAAACTTCAGATTGAAAAGAGGTGGCACCAGTCGACTAAGCTCAGTAAAGGTTACAATTTGGGGGGGGGCACCCAACTTGGCATGGGCTCCTCCAAAATTATGACGCCTTTCAGGCAAGAAGCCGAAATAGGTCGTGAAGATACGGACCTGGAACCGCTGAGGAAGAATCCCGCCAATCTTTCCAAGCACAGAAAAACTATTCCTGAAATATACCTTGAGATAAAAGTCTTAATTGGGACACATCAGTCCTCATGCACATGATCTATAGGTCGATTTAGGTTTCCTTGGCTCTGTAATGGTTACATTTTAGCAATGCTTGTTCGGCGATACCTCTATTTTCATACGATCATGACGCCCTCATAGACCCCAAGGTTTCTTTTCTGGCGTTTCCGACAGGTGCGATTGCACCATCGCTGTCCATGTTTCTCATTGTAGTGTCTCAGAGATTTAGCGTTATCTCCCAGAGTTTCCTCGCTTTTGCTTTTTTGCTAACTCGCTGGCTGTTTTGATGTGTTTTTCAGTCACACCTTAAGGGCGCCCCTCTGGAAGGTTGGAACTAAACCCTCCCCAGTTCTCTTCATCCGTCTCTCCATCTCAGCCTCACCCAGGATGATCTGCGCTCGATCTCGATAACTCCTGAATGTCTACTGCGCTCGACTGTGGCGCCGCCTAGTCGCCTCCAATCCGGGCTCCCGTCATTCCTTTGCGGGGGCTTCAAATATCTGCGCATAGAACTAGAGGCAGGAAACTCCCATAGCCAACAACCCTGTGAGCTTCTTAATACCGCATAAGAGTGGTCTGACGGGATACTTGTAGCGGTTTACCTACCGGTAAGAATCTTTACAGATCTCATCCCCTCGCTGAAGTGTCACGTCTGTCCGAAGCCTTAGAGTCAACGCTTCACCTGTTGCTAAAAGTCATGCAGCTGTCAGCCCTATGGAAGTCTTATATATCCTTCTTGACAAGGAGGAAGTATTCACTGAGCTCAACCTTTACCTGGCTGCCTGTGATATTGGCAGGGGTCGCCTGCTTCTAACTGACTGGGTCGGATGAAGAAATATCCGGAGGTGAGGGTCATTTGGACCTCCTTGCCGCCCACGCCGCACTCATCCGCGTATCTGTAGTTCGTGTTGGTGCGCTCAAACCCGCAGGCACTCAGTCACTTTAGGAAGTGTTGGCAGCCCATGTAGTGCAAGCCTCAGTTCTTCTGTTCGCTCGTCTTGTAAATTGACTGCGCACTTTAGCCACTATTGACGCGGCATCACCAGTGCCTGGGAATTAACTTATATTTGCCGTTTGGATATGCACTGATGTGAAGGCACTGAGCAGTATAGACAGGGAAACAACCTTGATCGACTCCTCCCACAGATATAACTCTAAGGACCAATGAACTCCAATACTTCACGCACTGATGCTATCGCTCCGACGGTTGAAGAAAGTTTACAACCATACTGCCGAGCCTGACGAACAGAATGCCCTCCCTGAGCTACCGGTGTTCCTGCCAAACATTCTGATGCAGAACTCCTAAACCACTTCGTCGCTAGAAGAACTTTGCCTGCCGATAAATCTCCACCAGCAGATATCTGCATATCCTTCACGAGGAACGGTTTTCCATGAAGTACCAACCTCAGATCAGCAGCAGATAATCAGGAGGGTGAGTAGGCGCCAACAAGATTTGCAGACATTGGAATCAATGATTACAGGCGCTTTCGATCGCTTAAGAGGGTGTGTTATCATGAGTGAAATAATAACGGGCCGCTTTGCTACCGACGGCGCACAACAAGCCTTAGCAGGCAGCAAAATGGAAGGTCAATAACACCAAATCTAAACATGGGATAGCACGAGAGAATGACCCAAAAAGGCTCGCGGGGACCGGTGAACCCAGAAGCAGTAACAAAAGCTTGTCTGACCCGGCGGCAATCGAACGACAATCGAATCATTGGCTTCGACTTCTTGTCGTAGATGCATACGACCCAGTTTGCTTATCAAGCTTGAAACGCGCTTTGAATACAAAAATACTATCTCAGGAATTTCGACAGTAGTTTTTTCAAGCCACTCTAGCTTTGATTGCAGGGAATATCGTTAATAAACAATAACTAAAACAGCGTCAACAAGGTCGGATTCATTAAAATAGCCCCAGAATGCCCGAACCCTACTGAGGTCCCAAAAATTCACGAAAATCTCCATAAGGAAATCAGTAGGCATTCTGGCCAGTCAACCAGTTCAGCAACAGCCCGGATTGATGAAGAGCCAAACTCAACATAGCGCGAAGTCCGTTGTAACTGTTGCACTTGCCTGTTTGCAAAAAACAGTTGTGCTCCTTGTTACCGAGTCTTTTTCCGGCACTTAGGCACCAAAAAGTGGATGGCAGCAGGTATGAAAGATTAGCGACAAACGAACCCGAAGAACCATGAGGAAAATTCTGCTGCAAAAACAAAATGATTTTGAAGTAGCATGATTGAGTTGAAGTTGATTTGAGTTGATTGAAACTGTGACGCAGTAGCTCACAATCAAACCGCCAGACTCTGCTTCAGCCGTAGATTCCGCCAACAACACCACTGTAGTAACGGTATTTTTCCCAGCTCAGTTCTCGGTCTGAGCCTCCCAAGCTGGCGCTGCTTTGACACTGAATGGCAGTTGAGTATAATAGGACAGACCACGACGCGTATTGATCGTTAGAACTTCTCAGGACTCGTCCTCAACTTCAACCTGGAGGTAAGCATCGGTCAAGTCCATTGAGTTTCGCGAACGAATCGTCTGGAAGAGGCAGAGGGTATTGGTGAGTGTCCAGTGCAGCATTGAGACCGGTGGATATATCTGGACACAACCGGATTGTCCCGTTAGCCTTCTCCATCAACACGATCGGTGCGACATATGCAGAGTAGTTAGTCGGTTGGAGAACACCAGCCTTTTTAGTCGGTCCAGTTCCTGATCAACGATATGTAAGGCTGAATATGTTACTGAGCGTTTTGGCCTGAAAACTGGCTTGGCACCGGGGAGAAGGCTCAGTCTGGCTCTTGTTTTTGTGCACCTCAAGTAAACGCTTCCCAATGTGAAATTCAATGGGGTTTCCCCGCGTGGATTCGAATCCCATCCTCGTCGCCAATTGTAGTAACGGTATTTTTCTCCGCCTAGTTCTTGGTCTGAGCTTCCCATGCTAGCGTTCACATCAAACCAACCATATTAACGCCCAAAGCGTCTCACATATAACGTGAGCGGTGACAACTTTCTGGAAATTCTGACGCCCTCTGGATGCGCCACTGGCAACCGGCACTTGGCCAGTACTGGGTCGTACTTGGCTGTTGGGTCCAACCTTTCGACTAATCATATCTCGGCTTGCTGCCGGACCGGCAAGCGTCCCGGATTTTTGGCCAATCTTGCGTGGGATAGACTTCTCGGCTGTAGCAGCACCTGACTGCGAGCGGTAAAAGGGGATCCATGTAGAATTCCGCTTGACAATCACGGAGTCCCATTATGACCCTGATGCCGGCCTAACATTTGATTTGTGGTTCACATAGTACGACAACGTTTTAAGAGTCGACCTGAAGCTTAAAGATTCGGCCTGGAGACTGCGGTTATTGTTCAGAAAGCCCGGCACAACGGAATACAAGGTATTCCAACTTCATCGTGCTAAACAACACGCTACTTCTCGGTGTTGACAAAACCGTGCAGCAACTCCCAAGAATTATTGATGAGCGTTTCTCTTCGTTTACTATTCGCTATTATTGTATGAAAGCATCAAGAAAGGAATCCGGAGACTATATCACCTATGCCGGTAGAACCAAATTTGAATGTGAACGACTCAAGTCATCTACCATGACAGAAGATAGGTTCATGCGTCGTATTTTCATATGTGGCCTTCATTCGCATTTCAAAAGTGCTATCTGTAGTAACGGTACTTTCTCAGCTTAGTTCTCGGTCTGAGCCTCCCAAGCTAGTGTGCGTGTCAAAACAGCCACCAAAGGTGTACAAGATAGATTAACGCCCCAAACGAAGTCAAAGCATTCGTACAGCGCTTCATATATATAGCGTAAGCGGTAATAACTTTCTGGAAATTCTGACGCGTTCTGGATGCACCATTGGCAACCGGCAATCGGCCAATACAGGGTCATGATTGGCTGTTGGTTCCAGATTTTCGACCAATCAGACCTGGGCTTGATGCCGGACCGGCAAGCGTCCCGAATTCCTGGCCAATCTTGTGTGGGATGGGCTTTTGGCCGAAGCAGCACCCGACTGCGGGCCGTAAAGGGGATCTGTGTGGATTCCGCCTAACAACACCCCTCGAAGTTTGTTGACGTTGCTTCGAAGCCGAGGGTTCAATTGCAGTGGCCTCACTGGCTTGCGGATCCTGTCTGTCCAGCTTCATGGTTGTAATCCGTGCTCAGGCCGGGCCTCCGACGAAGCAGCTGATGGATGTTCTGGAATGGTGCCGAGATCAAAGGTGTGCAAAAGCATCTCTAGACTGGGGTAGCCTGAGGGTACTGTGTGAGGCTCACGGCTAATGTCGACGTGCAAGGAGTTGCCACCTTCGTCTTAGTTGGATCACACCATCCCAAGCTTACTTCACCATCCAAACATAGCACACACGTTCTATCCTCTTGTCATCTATAACGATCATATGCACAAAATGCAAATAACTTATTATTTCCTGATCACAACCAGTCAAAGCCAGCACTTAATGGCTGTTTTCTTGCTATGCATCTCGTTTTCTGGAGTTGGCAGCAGTGACTCGGCAACTGGTGATCCTTAATCTTAATCTCCTGTTACGTTGACGTAGTAGATCTCAGTTAAGCCACGGTTCTTATCCATTATCTGGGAGCCTGTTGCTATCCGCTTTTTACTTGTCTACTGTTACTGTTCCCACTCACCCTTTTGCACAACGGAGACCCTATGTCATGATTCTTTGGTAAGCTAAAACTGCCGCCCGTTCCAACTAGTCCAACAGCTGCTAGCTACCTTCCTAAAACTAGGCACCTACTCTGGCCCAACTAGTACTTGGTTTCTAGATCAGCAAATGTATCCACCTTTCCTGGGTCCATTTAGCTTGCTGTCATCCCCTTTAGATTTTTTCTGTTGACACCGTTGTATCATATGCCTCCTGACACTCGCCACATGCTACTGCTTTCATTCTGTTTCTTCCTGTTGCCCCTCTTCCTAAGCTTCATACTTCTACTGCAGTTGCCCAAACGCCCCGTAGGACTGTTATTCATTCAAACTGGCTGGTCCCCGGTCTATACTCACGCGGCCCTCCAACGGAAGGGAAATTATCTGTGGCCCTGCATCCGCCTGACTCTCTGTGTCAGTCTCCGTCTCGCCCAGATCCAGCTGCCACGGAACTGCGTATCCCTTCTCCGATCGCGGCACCCTTGACGACCGTTACGGGGCTGTCCATAAACCGAAGCATGTCAGTGCAATGACGGCATGGCACTGTCATACCCAGTGTGATGGCACTCCCGCAACCCCTCGCCCAATCGAGCCTGTAGTCGCAACTACGAGCAAATTTTTCATCCGGCCCCGTCTCTGGGACGAGTTCTTTCGTACCCGATGAATTTTCGCTCAAATTTGGCTAGCCTGATTTTCTGCCACAATTTCGGCTTGCCTCTTCCTCAAGTTCAAATCCGTATACGATGTTCGGTCCGCCCTATGTATTGACACCACATCCCCATCCAACCTAATCTGCTGCACCTGACTTCCCTACAACGGTGCAACCAGTGAGTCTGCTTAGTTTGTTCACATTTTTGAGACAAAAACTCGTCATTGCTCCCAATTCGACTTATTCTACCTTCATCTCCACTTTTGCTCGTTGTGACTGCGGCCATTTACCCGACCGCCCAAGGTCACTCGTAGCCAGCAATGGTTTTCAGTTTTAGTTCATGCCATGTTCATGTCTTTGAACTAGTCGGACCTCATGTCCATTGTTCCCTACAAGTTGGGATAGCAACCTATTACTGTCATTTCATCGGATATTTCCCACTGTTTATGATATTGTCCTCTTTTCGCGCAATCCGCACTACCCGCAAATCCCAGTCATGCTTCATTCTGACTGTAAACGTATGATCATGCCAGACGGTATGTCACCCACAATTTGGAATAAACATTATTATTATTATTAATTGTTGAGTCGGTACAGTCACGGCCTCACGTATTCTGATGGTACGCAAAGGGCGACAAAGTTTATTCCCAACTCGTGGGTGGTGCCGTCAGGCATGAGCATAAGGTTACAGTCAGAATAAGGGCATGACTGGCGAGGGCTGTGGTACATAGTGTTTTGAGAAAAGGGACAGCTACATAGGCAGTGGGCTTCAGCCGATGTAGGCGTGGTCACCACTAAACCGGCACGAGCAGGGCAGCATAGTTACCACGTTCTTTTGGAGAGAACATCGAGCAAGATCAGATCCTTAGAATTTGAAAGTGACGGGCGAAAGCAAAACGAGGGAGGGCAAAACGAGAGGCTTCCTGCCTGAGGCAGCTAGGGCCAGGTGGGGAGTTTATTCGTATTTGCAGTTAATAGAACGAGTGGGTGGGAGGATACGGCCGAGAGTTGGAAGGGAACAGTTGCGGGTGTGCCATCAAACTGGGTGTGGCAGTGCCGGGTTTTGGGCTCATGGCCATGGTCAAAAAAGCGTGTGGGAATGATTAGGCGGAAGGACTAGCAAAGCGGATAACAGGAATCGCGGAAACATGGTGTACAGTGAAAATTTAGAGGCACACTGGTGTCGCTGTCGCGGAGTTGGGAATAATAGCTTCTTGGAAGAGTAAGATAGTGGCAACAGACGAGCCAGCACGCCAACTGTATAGAAAACTATTGATTTCTGCGGAGATCACTGAGTGAAAGTCCATCGAAATGGCTACATTTGAACGACAGGTTCAGACGTTTCAAATGAACATAGCGTGGAGGCAGCTGGGGTCAGGTGAGGAGCATTATTCGTATTTGTAGTTAATGGAACGAGTGGGCGAGAGGATACGGTCAAGAGTTTGAAGGGAACAGTTTCGGGTGTGCTATCAAACTTGGTATGGCAGCGCCGTGCCATCATTGCCCTGATAAACTTCGGTTTTCGGACAGCCCCGTAACGGACGTCACGTTTAAGATCATTGGGCTGAGATGTGCAATTCTCTGAGCGTGGATAACAGCTAGCCAGGTCGTCCATACCGGATATTGCCGGAGTTCAAAGCTTGGGAAGACGAGGGAATGGGATGAGATTAAAAAAGCATGGTGACTTTGAGGAGACATCAGAGAAAGACAACGGAGTAGGACTTGACGCCTAACGTCATTAGGGTTGAGACAACATGTGATTATATGAGATATTTTAGGGATGGAGTTGTACTTAGTAGACTATAGACCATACAAGAGTTGAGCCAGCTAACGTGATATGCAAGTAATAATAATAATAATGTTTATTCCCAACCATTGGGTGACATACCGTGAGGTATGATCACACGATTACAGTCAGAATAAAGCACGACCGGATCGGGTTGGCGGGTACTGGGGATTGCGCGAAAAAGAGGGCGGTCATAAACAGTGAGCAATGTAATTGTTCGCGCCTAAGTCGGCTTGGGAACTGAAACAAGAATACCTGTAGTTTATAATAATAGGGTTATTTCCCAACCTGTAGGGAGCACGCCGATTGAGGCATGATCGAGTCGTCACAACCTGAACGCGGCAGGCAAATACACAGCGGAGCAGTTACAACCAAAGAGGCATGCTTATTACGTGAAGTGTCAAGGCAGTTGTAGTAACCGAAAAAACTAAGACAGTGGTTATGAGGTACCACTAGGTCAAAGGTGAAGCTGGCTGACATGAACTAAAACTGAAAACCGTTGCTGGCCATGAGTGACCTTGGGCGATCGAGTAAATGGCTAGAGTCACGAAAAGCAAAAATGCATATGGAGGTTGAAAAATTCGATCTAGAGACAAATGACAAGTTTTGCCTCAAGAGATCTAGTGCAAACCGATATTAGCCCGCAGAGATGTAGTGAGTTAGGGAAATTAAACCTATAAAGACGGACGGGGATAAACTTCTGAGGTGATGGACTTGAGTTGGGCAGTACCATAACCTAAGGAGGAAAGTAAGTGTTCCCAAGCATTGCTATCAGCTTCGAATTAACAATTGGTGCACGGCGAATAAATAGTCACTGGGCACTAGTCTTGCACGCTGGTAGTGGAGGTCCTGGAACCTCTGTGTACATATATTTCTCATTGTATATGCTCACTCCAGGGAGTAGTGGGTAGGTGCGTGTGTTTTGTTTGGTTGACCAAGTGCGCTTTGGTGCGATACAAAGCCAATTGTGACGAAAGCAGCAAAAGCTCCGTACGTCGATGTGAGCCATGGGCAGCACAGTGTCTTCAGGCTATCCCATCTGTGTTCTTACGTTTGTTTAAACGGACCCAAGCCCGCACGTGACATGATCTGCTGCATCGCGCCGTCAGCCAAAGAGCGTTCTATACCTGCAGTTGCCCCTGTGTGCATTGTCTCTGATTACGGTCAAGTGATCTTAACTGGCTGCCCGCATCTGTACGTTTGTACGTCATTTGGTACTTATTTGCTATTGCTTCCGGAAGGCCCCTCCACCTTACTTACCACTTTTCTGCTCCTGCAGATTGCGCTCTATTGATTGTACACTCTGTTTAACTCACGATGTGTAATGACCTGTTTATCTATGGAACAAGTTATGGATAGCTCTCAGTACATCCTCCACTGTCCTCCTATGTCTGTTCCTGTTGCAAACTGGTTATAAAATGCTAACAGTCCGATAGCCGCAATCGTCCTGTGAGACACTTTGTGGCCCAAATCTTACAAATAGCAGGCAAGTTAATAAGCAGAATAAGGCGACAGCGCACCAGGATAGGCAGCATTTCCGATTATTGGAATAAATTCAGTGGACTGAGGCGGTCTTGTGCGTTCAGGCAACATAGTTGGTCGTGAAATACCAAGGATATGTTCGACTTTGCGTAGGCCATCAAATCTGACATGTCGTTTGGGGTTCCACAAGCGTGACGTTTGAATGCAAGGTCGAATGCGTCAGTACTGAGTAAAGTTTTTAAGGTTACCGGATTTAATTTGGGTTGCTGGCATTGGTCAATGCAGTGTGGAGATCCAAAACCAGTAATCAGAATATTCTTGAGTCTGTTTAGAGAACAGTGTGATAAGTAAGCAGTTTCGCTGCAAAACAGAGGTGAAAATGGGTCATCTGCCGCTGGATTTAGGATTTGAGGGGAAAATGGAAGAGGGCTGGCAGAAAGTTCAAGAGTCTGCTATCAGGATTTAGGCCGAAATAGAAGGCAAAGTGGAGTGGTTACAGTCATCAACTAATTAAGTGAAACAAAACTATAGGAAAATAAATTTATGCTATGGACGATGGGTCAGGGTCTATGCAGAACGAATTGCTTTTGAGGCGTTTTACCATTTGCCTTAAGTTTGACTCTGATGAGATGCATGTGAGACAGCATTTTTCACTTTGCTATAATTGGTTTTGGATTCATAAAGGGATTTCCTGGAAATTCAACTATTACGAGGTCAGGTTCCATCCAGTGGCACAAGCATTTCACGATGATCGTTTTTATTTCCTGCATATATGTATAAGAAACCTGAACTGTGAGAACAGCTCCTAACGGTGGAAAGGCGGTGTGCACGCGTACCTACCTGGATGCAACGCATTATCACGCGTGAAAACCCCAGCTAATGGATATTTCGTTCAGTCAGAGGACGCTCCGGAACAGTATTACAGCGGAATCGAACCAAGACGGCATAACAGGGGTGACCTCTGTTTAGGCAGGCTCAAGGTGGCGGCACTCACAAAGCTGTTGAATAAGAAAACACAACTGGGTTGAGAACATCGGTGAAAATAGATCAATGACATGTGGGCCTATCACACTAAGAAAGACTACGCCATGTGTGGGAGAAGAGAAGAAACATTTTTACGGTGTTAGTTTATTTAGGCAGCTCTTTATGAACGCATTGAGGAGTGGAAAGGCGAGATAGATATTTATTAGTCTCACAGAGATTTGACTGTCGATAAGTGGATGTGGCTACGCACAAAAAAACAGATCTTGGAAAGCATGAGAGAGCGGTGAAATCTTATGATTACGCCTTTTTGACGACTGCATTGCGCTAGAAGAAAAGAGGCCAGAGAACTCGGCAAACTAAGACTTGTTTGAACCGGAATCATTGAGCACTCACCGATCGATGCACATATCGATGCTTCTACCCAAGCTTCTCGCATCCGGTTAGTTCTCGTCGTGCAGCGTCTTGATTTAACCCAAAAGTTTAACAAAAACGTAAAATCTATTTGATGCCTCAGCGCTGGATTTAAGGAAACGACTGACCTAAAAGAACAACCGAAAGCGATTTCAGGTGGTTCCTGCATGCGGGTGATCTAACCTGGTCAGTGGTCAAGTCTTGTTTAAGCAAGGCGCCCGTATTGGACCCATCAAGTTGACGTATTCAGGGAGTAGTCGAATGTAGGCTCCGTAAAATATCTAAAAGTCCACTTGAGTAATACGGTGGAAAGTGCGCTCAGAAAGTGTTGCTCAGACTTATTTGTAGCGTTTGTAGCGTTGTTCGCCGCTGTAGTAGGCGGAAATAATTCTACAGACATCGGGTTATGTCGTCCACTGTTCGTCAACTGTTCAGTAAATTTATTTCTTTTGCAGCCCCCCAGCATAAACGTGAAAAGAGCGCTGATACAAATTTGCCAATAGACTGCGGGTTTGAAGAATGCGGCAACTCAGGTAAGTGCCAAATCCCAAGTAAAGTAAGCGGCACTGCTGTCACAATATTCCTTGAGAAAACGCCTTACCCAGGCTGCGTCTAGAAGGAATAGAGGCGAGTAGTCTGGGAACCGCGTTCAAAGTTGACTTTAGGGAACACGGTCAGCGCACAAGAAAAACGCAAAACTGTTCCTAAGTTCTCACCAGGCGTCCCCAACATTTTGAAGTGGGACGCTTTAAGTGCCTTCTGGCTGGTAAAACAGGTCTCTGCTCCACACTACCTCACCTTGCGGCTTCCGTCGGCATAGATATTTGGAGACCGGGCCATGCATAAGGTTTTCTTCCACCGGAAGTTCTGATAACACAATGATTTTTATGTCTCCTGCTGTAGCGTGTCCTAACAAAAGCACACACGCACAAGTAAATACCTATGCAAGCAGACGTTGATACCTCTTAGTTAACCATAGTGTTATCGTAAGAAACTACAGGGATCGCGGTCTCAGTGATCAGAGGTCTAGGCTGTGTTTGCTTGACCTCTTGGGATCTGTATCATGTTGTACAAGAAAGCCGTCGGCCCGGGTTCGATTTGTTTCCGCTGATACGTTCCTGAAAGTTTTGAAGGTGGCGGGCGGAAAAAAACAAGAGAGGGCAAAACAAGCGGCCTCCTACCTGAAATATGACAAAAGAAATGTAAGCTGTGGAAAATCAGGAACCAGAACCTCAGATCTGGTGAAGCAACAAAGCTGGCGTCATCCAGCTGATCAAACTGAACTGAAGCCAAAGACGACCGCTGGGGCCTCGCAGCCTGGGACTGTTGGGCTCGTGGCCAAGGTCACAAAAAGCTTATGTGGGGATGATAAAATGGAGGGACTAGCAAAGCGAGTAAATTGTAACATGAATCTCAGAAACATGGTACACAGTGAAACTGTGAGGGCTCACTGATGTCGCCGTTGCGGAGTGGGGCATAATAGTTCCATTGGAAGAGTGAGATGGTGGCAACACACGAGCCGGAACGCGAACTGCATAGAAAGTCACTGAATTTTGTGGGAAGCACAGAGACACAGAGATGGTTAAATTCGAACCAAAAGTTCAGCAGGTTGGAATGAATGTGCTATGGAGGCAGCTGGGGTCAGGTAGGGAGTTTGTCGTATTTGCAGTTAATGGAACGAGTGGGCGAGAGGGCACAGTCGAGAGAAGGAATGGAATAGTTGCGGGTGTGCTATCAAACTGGGTATGGCAGTGCCGTGCCAGCATTGGCCTGACGTGCCTCAGTATTTGTACAGCCCTGTAACGGACGTCACATTTAAGGTGAGTGGGCTGGGGTGTGCAGTTCTTTGGGCAGCGGGATTCATTTCAGGCTGGCCGAGGAAACAAGGTGGAACGAAGCCGATATGGGTTCGCTGGGTGTTTTTGGTCCGTTTGGGGATCCAGTGGTTGTAGATCACCGGCCAGGTGGAGTGGATAACAGTCAACCAGGTCGTCCAAGCCGGGCATTGCCGAAGTTCAAAGCTTGGGAAGGTGAGGGGGTGAGATGAGAGTTTGAGGGGACATCAAATGGGATAATGTCCATTGTTATACATAGAAATAACAACTTCACGTCTGCCGCGATTAGGGTGATGACAAGTGATTATATGGGATAGGATATAGATGGATTTGTACTTAATAGACTAGCGACCAGGGGTTGGGTTTGCTAACATACGATATTAAATTACAAGGGATCTAGTAAAAGCCGATATAAGCACGCAGAGTAGTGGTGTGCAAATCAGATGTATAAGGGCCAACGGGAGTGAACTTCCGAGATAACTGGTTAATCTGGTATTTATCACATGAGTTGGACAGCACCAGGAGAGAAAGCATGTGCAAGAGAAATAGTCACTGGTCCCCGAAGCACTGTTATCAGCTTCAATCTGTAAGCGGCGCATTGATGAAGACTTTCGTGTCTACCACTAGGAGCGGCAGGTAGATGTGTTCTTTGTTTGGTTGACGAAATGGGCTTGGGTGCGGTGTAGCCCCTGTTCCGACGAAGACAGATAGAGCTATGCTCGTCTATGTGGGCCATGGGAATTGCAGAGTATCTTCAGGCTATTCCAGGTGTATTTTTTATCTTTTATTGTTTTTTCAGATGAGATGCCAGTTTTTTCATCTGTGGTTTATGGCGTTGCCAGATACAAAACTCAACCGAGGCGAGCCCAACACCAACAGCGGCATACAGAAGTCAGCGGTACTTTTTGATTTCCTGAATTTAAAGGCCGGGCTCAGAACCACCGGCGATGGGCAATGCACCCATGCTACTGGAGGGGCGGCGGGTATACGAACGCGCCATGGTGCAACGTAACAGGGCGATCCTCCCTGCAGGGCGTACCCGTCCACCACACGAGGTTTTCATCCCTCGTGCATGCTACCAGGTCTGCAAGATGGAAAACCAACCAAGCAGTCATAAATGCGGTTTGTGCATTAAAAAGTACTCCAGCTACCAATTTTTTCTGGTCGGGGAAAGCCAGGCCAGTAAAGACAGCTCAGTCAATTCGAACAGACAAACGGCATACAGACGCTGGTAGAGGCAAGTCGCGTTTGGAGATAATCTCGAAACGACAAGGACAATAATTTTGCCCTCTGTGTCCCCGCAAACTCAAAATTGAACAGCTTTTAACGACCTGTGTATGAAAAGTCTCCTATCATTGTGGCAGGTGTCCTGCAATCCAAGGCCAAGGAATTTGTCACAGCTAGTAAGTTTTTTTGTTTTTTTGTGATGGTCAGTACATGCTATATCAGGCGCAGGGCTATACCGAACCCTCGATATTGATGTTGGTAAAACTAGTGTGTTTATGGGCAGAACAAGCACACAGCACAATAAGGTGGCCAGTGCTTTCAAGTCCTGGCACAAATTAAACGGAATGAGCGGTCTCGTAGTTGCACGTACCACTCTCACTGGGTAAATACTATGGATATGGTGAACTACGGGCAAATCATCAGACAGGGTGTGGTAGCCGCGGTACCGTCATCGCGACGCCGTACTTACGTCCGTGGACAGCCCCGTACATGAATATCTTGGGTGAGTCGTTTACGGCTGTCATTGTGGTGAGGATTCGCCAAACAATCGTCACAAATTAAGACTAGCATGGATCAAGTATATTTTGGGGTCCAGTGTTTCATTGTTGTCATTCAGACGAGGCAATAAGACAGCCGTGTCTACATGGCGGATTCAAAATAGGAGAAGTCTCAAAGACTGGTAGGTAGCGCTATGCTGTGAGTTTCACTGAGGCCCGAGGTAACAAGCAGGCAAAAGTGGTCAGAATTCCTAACTAACTAATGTCTTCTTGACCCCGGATCCTAAATATCTGACGAAAACCTTGTCGATATGAAGTGTGCAGACATCGTCCTCATCTTCAAAGAGGAGGAAAAGGCGCAGGAGTTTTTTAATGAACTGACCAAAATCATCTCGTCCATTGGTACGCACACTGCACCCACGAAATATAAGATAATAATAATATTTATTCATCACTGGTGGGTAGACTTATCAGGCAGTCCAGATCAACAGATTACATTCAGAATAAAACTTGAGTTTGCTCGTAGTCGCAGCTAATGGACCGAGTGTGCGGGAGGATACAGTCAAGAATACGAAGGGATTCGTTGCGGGTGTGCTATCAAACTGGGTGTGGCAGTGCCATGCCATCATTGCACTGACACGCTGCGGTTTCTGGACAGTCCCGTAACGGACGTCATGTTTGAGATGTTTGGGCTGGGATGTGCGATTCTGTGTGCAGTGGGACTTTTGAGTTGTCAAAGAAAATTCGCAGAGGTAGGACGAAGCCAATATAAGATCGCAGGTATTTTTCTGGTCCGCTTAGGGATCTCTGGGATGTAGATCACTGGCCGGGTGGAGTGGATAACAGCAAACAGGGCGTCCAAACCTGGTGTTGCCGACCTTCGAAGTTTTGGAATACGAGGGAATGGGATGAGGTCAGTATAATCCGATGAGTTTGAGGAGATATCGGATAGGATAAAGTACATTAATACGGAGAAAAATGCACGAGTGCCACGGTGGTGACAACAAGTGACCAAATGGGACAGGATAGGGATAGCTTTTTACTTATTAGACCAGCGATGAAGCAGGGATTGGGCTTTCTAATAAATACTATTATAGTACGAGAGGTCTAGAGCAAACCGGTATAAGCACGCAAAGAGGTGGTGCGGGAAATCACAAATATAATTACTGAAGTGGGTAAGACCTCCGAGATGATGGACTAGTTTAGCTGGAATCTATTACGCGAGTCGGACAGGTCCACGCTCCAGGAGAGAAAGTGAATGCAGAGTAAATGGTCACCAGTTCCCACAGCGCTACTCCTGGACATGCAGTCACTGCACAACTACGATGGTGATGAACACGCCACTTACATCCAAGGGGAGGCGTACGAATTTGTGAAGCGTTATGTGTACATTCGAGATTGCATTACTTCTGACTGTAGTGTGGCATATGAGGTCAATGTACGGATCTGCAATGCTCGGGTCACGTTTGCTAATTTGAAACACCTATGGTGTCAAAGTAGTGTATCTCTTGGTATCAAGAAACGTGTGTATCGCACTGCAGTGCGGGCTGTGAGACTTAACCTGTCCGAGCAGCGTAACTATGACGTCTTTAGGTGTTTGATAACGTTTGTGTCAACCGTAGCTGGGCGGTAGGTAGAAGTGATTTGTGAAGCGAAGGTATATTGTACTACTTGTACTTCTACTACTTCTACTACTACGATAAGTTAGGCGGCATCGAGTACAGTAATGAGTACGACAGGCGAGATGGATCAGTGTCTAGAGCTCGAATTTACTGACCGGAAGGTCCATGGTTCGAAACATCTCGACTTCCTCTGTCTAGGCTTTGGCATCCTGGCAGTATCCTAGCCCTTGTGCTTTCTTCTCGTTGCATGGCAGCTAGGCACCAAAAGAGTGTTACAGCTGAACTTTTATGACAGGCCGTCAGATTAGGCTACCACGCATGGTTGGGGCCCTTTTTTCACCGGCCCGCATAGATACTGGCCTGGTATTACGTGTTTCCTAGGTGAAAATTCATCGGATATTCTGTTGATGTTATTTTCATTCTTAAAGAACGCCAAAATAGGGCAAAGTGCGATTTCGTGCTTTATCTCTCGTAAACCAGTAACAAAACGCGAATCACTTTTGGTCCGTGACCTTGAAATTTCGCTCACTTAAACAAAAAGCTATGAGCAACATATAACCTACAAGTGTAACTGAATTAGTCCAACTTCCCGTAACAGTCTGAACTTCGAAAACCCTATAGTTTCGGCGAAAATAATTTGGGTGTGCTTCTAATGAGTGGCCATGCCTGGCCGAGCCTTAGACGCCCACCCAAAATTTCTCTGAAAGATCAATCAATCCTAGGTTTGGGAAAAAATCCATGGTAGTTGTGGGCTCTTGCGCTCTTTAAAAACACCTTTATTCAACTTACAACTCCAGATTGCATCTTTTGCTAAAACCGTAACAGGCTCAGTCCTTTTCAAAGATAGTGCAGCTCTTGGTGAGGCAAGGACGAAGCATCTAACGTATGTGAAATTATGGTCGCTTACTGCTTCAGACAAAGTTGCATTGGTGAACTCCACACCCAAGTCACAGGCTCTAAGCTGGATGTGGTCATCTCTGCAGAAACAAGTAGCAAAGGCCCCCGACACACCAGCCACAGGCGTTGGACTAGACGTCGGCGACCGCTGCGAGAGCCGCACAACCAGTGACAGGGTAACCAGGACGAAGACAGTGATGACGTCTGTGATTCGTGGGGCAGTTGTGGTGATGGCAGCCCTGGGAGGTTTTAGAAAACGCAAAACAAGTCCGAAGCTCCACTTCGTCAAAACTAGCTGGTCTGATCAGGTCGTCACTCGTGCCCCAGAGGACCAAAGTCACAAATCCAACATCATTTTACCTTGGAAGCTTAGGTACCCCGGATTGGACACGCCGATCGGAGAAGATCTGGGATTCAACGCTTACTCAAAAGGACAGCAACCGCGTTCAAATAGGCCAGAAAATTCTCGCACGATTAGAAAGCTGCCAAATGTGTAGTCTTCTGCAAAACGAGCCCCTCATATGTGCATCAAAAGGACTATTGCCCGGTGGACCCATTCGACGTACAAGCAAACTGACTGGGTTTCACGGAAAAACTTTGATGGTCACTCCGCCCCAGGAGGTCCAGGAAACCGAAACAAGCATTTCACCACAAATTTTCGAATAACCGCGACTCCTGAGGTTAAAGGTGTTGTATTTCACATGCCACAAGCAGCTCCCACAAATTTTTTCATCTATTAAACCTGATAAATCTGATGGCACAACACCTCTCCGCTCTCCACCCTTGAAAGCAACAGAAGTAGAATCAAAATCCTCGCCCATAAACTTTCTCAATCTTTTCAATAAACCTCCCCATATTCAGCAGCCAGTTGCCTTGAACACCTATCGCAATCGCACCTAAACAAATATTGACCAAAGCGTACATCTCGAACGTCGAGACCTCGATGGACGCCCGCTCCATCTTCCAAGGTGACTTGAAACGCTGGAAATAGATGGGATTGTTTCGTGATCAAAATCGGTCCCAATGGTCATCTGCGACACCGATTTGCACCATTCGAGTGATGTACTGCGGATTCACATTTTCCTGTGCGGGACCGAGCATCTCTAATGCATTGTCTTCCGTTGACTCTCAAGCCCGCCGGTAGGCTAATGTTCCCCATACGAAGACTTGAGCAACATGCCCCAGCTATCACTTCGGGAGCCATTTGCTGAAAGGTGATTCTGACGCTCTAGAGGTCTTCTGGATGGAGTTCCAGCGTATTGGGTCATGTAGGCGCCGCATCGCATTGACTAAGGTCGTCAGACGGATCGCGGAAGAGGCATAGAAGTACAACGAACACGAAATTCACGACGCTGTAATGGACAAAAATCTACTCAGATACTTCGTCGTCTTCCAGAAATGGATTCTTATCTATGCTTCAAAAGGATAATTACAGGGGACCCAAAAGATGAGTTGACGTTTCATAAGAGGTAGAACCTCTGTAGATCGGAAAGTTACTAACGGCCAGGATAATATACCTCTCCCGAAAAAATAAAAAATCGCCTTCTTTTTCATAAGACACTGCAGAAGGGACAAGCCGAATATCCTCTCCCTAAAAGACAGAAATAGGAAACACACGGGGGGGGTCTGAAGCCTGCAGAGGGCAGAACATTCAGGCCTGTATTCCGCCCTAGAAACCCCATTACATTCGATCTTGGGAAGGCGTAACTGCAAACACTCTCTAACCGACTCAGCCTTCACGGAAGAGGCTATTCTTCAGCCCTTGCACGAGGCAAAATACTTCAGTGCATCATGTCCAGATGCGGCACATGCGAGTATCTTGGAGGAGAATCGCTCGTGTTAGCGGAACATTTCCACCTGGTGTCCCGTCAGTCGTTTAACGAAGGCAAACTTCTGTCTGCTTGGAGGGAAGCGATTGTCATACCAAAATAGAATGGTAACCAATGCTTATCGCCGGACAGCTACAGACCTATTAGTCTCACCGGCCTACCCTGTAAGCGCGTTCTGAAGCGGGACATCTTAAAACACCTCTTCAGCGACAACTTAGCATCCCATGTGCAACAGGAGTTTCTTCCAAATCGTTTTTGCGTGATAAACATGCTCGTATTTATGGACAGTTTAACCTAGGCCAAAGACGAAAGACTTAGATTGGGTGGTAAACTTTTGACTTCTCAAAAGCATTCGATCAGGCCCTATACACCCCGCTGCTCCAAAACTCAAGTTTAATGAGGTTCATGAATTTCTGCTATAGTTAAGGGCTTTCCAGTCAGGTAGAACACATCGAGTGAAGCTCGGATCAACCTTTTTTGTTCTGCACCGGTCTCCATTGGAGTTTCACAGTGCTTAATTTTAAGACCATTCCTTTTTCTTATCTGGCTCAACGACCTCCAAAATACACTGCCAAGCCCATGCCACAATACGAGGACGACCTGAAACCTTAAGGTTCCAACACCAGCACTCCTTAAATGCGCATCGATGTCTCAAGGCAGCTATCACTGGACTGACACCCTCCTCCGAATGAAGAAACTTGGGTCCCCCTTTGGGGGGGGCGCCTATCGTATGTGGACCGCTCAGAAGGCATTCAGATACATACCAAGAAGTGTTTCGGTATCTGGTGCTTGTTGAACATGTCCTTCCCACTCTAACATGAGAAATCGGCCCAAAAGTTGGCCGTTGTTCTATGGATTACTCGGCGCATCTTCCCCCGTTTTAGTCTATTGGGCCCAGGTCGGATAGCTTCATGAATGCTGAAAGTTGTCTACTCAGAACGCAACGACGTAAGTCTCATAGAGTCTCAAGAGAAATACCACGAAGGCAACTTCTCGTATCAAATCCGTTGATTAGAATACGCCTCTCGAGGTGCTTGAACCCATTCCCCTTGAGCATCGTCGCCTCCAATTTGACCTAATACTTCCGGTTGTTTGGACTAGATTTGGTCGACAGGTTTTCCACTGTTGACCTTACTGATACACGGAGAGGACACAGTAAGAAGCTTTTCAAGCCCAGTGCGGCCACTTTAATCAGATAACATTCTTCTCATTTCGGGAAGCTGGTGCGTGGAACAACATTCCTCTGATGGTTGTTCACACAGCATCCAGAATCCTGTTGAAAGCACATATGTATGCTTCCTTATGTGAGCCCTCCCGTAGGCAATCTTACTGTTCAACGCTGAAAACTTTAAGAGCGGTGCTACACCTCTTCTCCGCTTGTGTTTTTGGGGTGAGCGAAAGCTGCTGAACAGAAACGACCCTGACCAGAAAACGTGGGCGAAAGCCTCGATGCTGTCTGCCAAATCGTGAATCCGTGATGTCTGGAAATCTCACGTCTCTGCTGCCAAAAGCTACAGGTATTCCTCACTTTAAAAACTCCCGAGGCCCTACTGCTACCCAAGTCTTGAACTGGTTCTTGCTTCACTTCACTGCACCGCTCACCAAATGTGTTTGATTGCGTGGATGATTGGGAAACTGGTTCAAAGCGCCGGTTTGAACCGCCGGTGTTTGGCACTTAGATCCAATTTTGGGCTTCAAGAGAAGCTATTTCATTAGTTCTACAGATACCTGGGGACATAAACAGTATATTTCACACAGGATCGAGGATTCCGCCCAAGTTTACCGGGTCGGTTTTGCTCTTGTCGTTCAGCGGCTGCCGTTCACCTGAGAGGCACGAGCGAGAAATAGTTTAGGTTCTCAGCGCGAGGTAGTAAGCTTGCCAGCGCGAGGACTTGCCTAAAAAAGCCTCCAATAATGCTTTGAACTGGGTGCCAGATGTTGCGTGGACAACCATCTGAGGAAGACTATTCCACGCATAAAGTACGCGAAATGAAAAAAAAATGTTGCCCAATAAAAGTGTGCTCTGCGCTTGAAAATCTTTTTACCATGTCATCGACGTGTGTTAGCTGGATCAACGCTGAAAATCCTGTTGGCCAAACCGTGTTCGAACGGGACACACTGAAGTATTACGTCTCGGAGTCGTTGATGCTCCAGTGGAATGAGGTCAAGCACCGCGAGACGCGTTTCCACGGATTTAAGGCCGGCAACTATTTACGTAGCAGGTCGTTGGACAGGCCCAGTGAGGGTTACATCCTTCTTGCATCCTGAATAGACAATTTGGTTGGCATATTCAAGAAGTGGTCTGGCTTAGTTCTCATAGAGTATTTAGAAGTCCATGCGAGTAATACGGGAGATGGTTCAGCCTCCATCCGTCCTCTTGGTGTCTTCTGGTCCATTTTCACCATGAACGTCAAAGGCGACAAGCCTCTGTATGTATTAGTGATGTGCAACCCTGTTTATTGTTTAGTTGGTTTCAGCTTATGCGGTCCATTACTGTTTTCGATTCACGGACGCTGCCGTGAGATTTAGCTCCGGTGGAATTGCCGTACTATGGTGTTCACGTGGCAAACTTACCTGGCGGGCACGCCAGGACGGTTATAAAAAAAATGTGGAGCCAGGTGAAACGAGTGATTTAACCACAAATCATACGGCCCTTCGTCTGTGTTTACGAGCCATAAAGCTTACACTGCTCAAACACGTCAAACGCAGTCCGTCCCTATTTAGCAGCTTCCGGACTTACGCTCACCAGCCGCATGCGCCATACCATTGATACCGGCTGCTTCACGTAGGCCTCGGAGTACAAGAGGCGGCTATGATAGTATACGAAGGCTGTCACATTGGTTGGGTTCTCTGCGAGCATATGTGGCGTGAAGGGACTGGACTGTACCGTGGAGTTGCGATTTGTGTGCTTCCGTAGTAAATTGAGCCATATTGGGGGAGTAGGCGGGTGGTCTGTGCGGCACTCGCATACCAGGTTGGTCAATGGATAGAGGCCTGGTTATGGGTTGGAACGTGTGAGCACCTGGTCTTTAAAAATTACGGTGCACTGGCATTACCCACCGAACACCGCTGCTTTGCGATCAAAATTTTTAACCAACTGCTTTGGTCGATGATTCTTATCTTCCTTAGCGGTATTTTTTCCCAAGTACAACCATGATCCCTACAAATCGAACTACTGTCATGTCACATCGGCCGTCGCATGGTTTCATCAGCTACATCGCCTTGTTGCATACCCACCTTCCTGCGGGTAAGCGATGCCAAACGACTGCTGACACCTCCATTCCCCCCTTCACGTATTTTCTCTTTTCGTTCAGCTGTACCACCCTTTCGGTGCCTAACTGCCATGTCACCCGAAGGAAGCATGAAGGCTGGGATACTGCCCTGTTGCCCAAGCCTAGACAGGGGAAGTCGAGAGGCAGAGGTCGGGTTCGAAACACGGACATTCCGGTCAGTAAATTCGCGCTCCAACCACTTGGGCCATCTCGCCCGTCTCTTTTCCCTGTCCCATTAATAAATTCCCCCTTTTGAGCCCATCCGTCAGGATTGAAGACGTCGTTCGTCTTACACCGGTCTTGGCCGCAACGTCTACGTGGAAACCCGCGCCGATCGTCACAAACATCTCGATATCAATCTTCAAATCTCGGTGGATGGTTTATCTGGCTGCTTTTAGTGTCCGGATCTGTAGATGCTCTCGCTTACGCACTGGACTCGTTGACATTGATGTGTTCTCTGTGTCAGAAACACAAATTCCAGGGGCAACTACGGTGACCGAGCTAACTGCCCCCATCACCCTCCACTAAGTTCCGGTTGCGCATCTCTGACGATCCAAAGGCTGTTGCTGCAAGATCTGTATCTTCCTAAGTCACCAGGTAGAAGGGTGGATCCTTGACTGTTGGTGGTCACCTCTGGGCCGTTCGTCGTGGTTCGAACCCGACCTGCGCCTCTCGACTTCCTGTGTCTAGGCTTCGGCAACCTGGCAGTATCCCAGCCCTCGTGTTTCAGGTGGCATGGCAGTTAAGCACCGAAAGGGTGTTACAGCTGAACGATTATTATTATTATTACTGTTATTATTACTAATATTATTAGTTCGTCATGTCTGCTTACACTCCGACGCCAGCAAAGACAAGTTCTATATCTCGAGTGCCCTGTTACGGCGCGCTAAAAGCTCATATATTGCTGCGGCTGTCGAGGATCTGAATCCACAAGTGAGCAGAATCATTGCCTCTGAGACTCATTTGGGTCCAAAAATTGGTATATATAGCCCTTCTTTTTCAACCTCGTAATTGATGAGGTGTTGAGAAAGGCTACAATCCATGCGGATTCCACCACCTCCAGGTGAGATAATGGCCCGTATTGGTTACGGGGGATGACGATTTCTCCATCTTCAGTCAATATTTTGGTAAGAATAGTCAACTTTGCTAGATACGTTTTGATCCTCCAGATTGTAAAACCTTGGCACCAGACCGGGTCGGCAACACCTTGACTCCATATAAAATAGGCCATTTCCTCTCGCTAATCAATGAATACATCCACCTTAAGAGTGTTGTGTCCTCTTGCAATGCCGCGAGCGAGTCGCCCGCGGTAAGCAAAGCCACTCCACGTCTGCAACATACCTTCAACTGTCATGAAATCTGGCGTCCTGAGATAAATTTTCAATCGAAGGCAAGCCTCCTTGTGCTTATACACCCTCGTTCATCACTACAAATAAAAAATGTATTCTGAAGTTATTGGTTTCATACCGTGAATGCCTCCACCGCCTTGTTTCTACTAAGGCTAACGGATCACTCCAACAGCTAGAACAAAATAAGTGAAAGACTTACTGAAAACTGGTATGCACCCTAAGAAAGCCATGCTTGCTGCCTGTCGATGAAACTACCGCTGTGGTGGGCTTGAACTACATTAACTGTCATCAACCAATGACATGACATCGACTTACGAGCGTTCTTGCTTGCAGTGCCGTGTACATGTCATCATCATCGGGAGCATGACATCAGTGTTCAACACCGATGCTTCGCTGCCGTACAACCATCATTTATTTGAAAGCCTTATTGTGAAGAAAAGAATAAAGGTGGAGGGGGAAGGCACTTAGTGCTAACTTACTACAACCTACACCTACTACAGCCTTTACCTCCAAACATTCACTCAGGCAATCTGGACAGAAACTAACAACAAGATCGCCACCGACATTGGTTGGCAGCCATATCTTGCAGCATCTCCAACTAGGTGCAGTGAGGATCACGCGGTCGCCATCCTGGAAGCCGTTTAGCGCCGACAGCATCCAAAGGTTTCGTGATTTCTTTCATACTCCGCCAGGTCAAGGGTTGGTCACCTCTGTATTTCCGCCACTCTGAATTGGGCATGGAAGACAGCACTCTCTTCGGCAAGCGATGGGTAGGCATACATAACACATGTCCCAAACAACGCAATTTCTGGTGCTGGACACATTCTTTAATGGAAGTACCCGCTGTACAACGAAAAACCCACTTTATAATTGCCCCGTTATGGATACGCCGACACCAACCCACACGAGCTATGGTTCTGTAGTTAGTTAGTTAGTTAGTTAGTTAGTTAGTTAGTTAGTTAGTTAGTTAGTTAGTTAGTTAGTTAGTTAGTTAGTTAGTTAGTTAGTTAGTTAGTTAGTTAGTTAGTTAGTTAGTTAGTTAGTTAGTTAGTTAGTTAGTTAGTTAGTTAGTTAGTTAGTTAGTTAGTTAGTTAGTTAGTTAGTTAGTTAGTTAGTTAGTTAGTTAGTTAGTTAGTTAGTTAGTTAGTTAGTTAGTTAGTTAGTTAGTTAGTTAGTTAGTTAGTTAGTTAGTTAGTTAGTTAGTTAGTTAGTTAGTTAGTTAGTTAGTTAGTTAGTTAGTTAGTTAGTTAGTTAGTTAGTTAGTTAGTTAGTTAGTTAGTTAGTTAGTTAGTTAATACAACTTCCAAGATACGTAAAACGCCCCACAACTTCCAAAGCCTCTCCCTGAATTGTAGCTGGAGTGTTCAGTGACTGCATGTCCAGGAGCATGACCCTACACTTTTTGGGTATAACATGCATACCAAAGGACCTGACCAAAGAATGACTTTGGTCAGTTCATCCAAGAACACCTGCGCTGGAGACACTTTTTGATAGGATGGCATGCTGTAGCCGTTAGCAACCGTGCACCTCTAACGTAGTCAGTCTGCTTTCCAGTTTCAGTCTGTGTAACGCCAATCAGTAGCACCTTTCGCTTTTCTCTCATCCGTTTTTACATTTTCTCAGTGCTATCCAGCTCAAGGACAGCTGGCAACAGCTGAAAATCATGACGAGGATGATAAATGGTTCTAAGTCCGCCTAAACTGTGCAATGCTATGATCTTTGTTTAACTGTCTGTTGACAATAATTATTATTGTGGGTACGTTCAGATGACCACCTTAACGGACTACTATCTGACTGTCACTATCTGTGGAATACAAACGAAAATTTAGCAATTCATAAACATCACAGATTTATCTGTTCGTTCGCTCAGGGCGTATCTTCTAGAACTTCGGTCGTAAATAGGATCATCTGTATTGCGCGTTAGGCAATCCTTCAGTGCATGCGAGTGCTTGGCACGCAACATTTTATCCATATCCAGGTGGTTACCAACTGGGTTCAACGTTAATCTAAAACGATTGTACGCGGTTTCCGGAAATACGGAGACAAATCAAAACCAGACGACTTATGAAGGAGACGTCCACCAGCGACTCTACATTGAATTCTGTTGTGATATTCAGGGCATGTGATTTCCAAGTACAAATTGCGATCTAGCGACAAATCAAGTTGACTACCAATCAGAGGCCTGTTTACCAGGCAACGAATGAAGCTCCTTGGAGCAGCATGTAAGGCTTGTACGATGGAGATAACTGTGTTTGTTTATTACACACCCATCCTGTTATCCGGTTCTATTGGTAAAGGGCATATGCCGAAATTAAAGCACTTATAACCACTGTACAAGTACGCGGTTCTTACAGCTGATAACGATGATGATGGTTACAACAACGCCAGACGGTATTGGCTACTGTCAAGTGGATTGCTATGGGATCTTCACGCTTACGTAGTTGGGGTCTACGTGACTTGCCCACCACTGTCGTCGTCATCATCAGAAACAGCCCTGACATACAACCACAGACTTCACTTACTATTACTCAGCCTTAAAGTCATAAGAAGAGAAAGGTGTGGGTGAGGGAGGGATCTGGTGGCATCCTATCGCAAGTGCTCTGAGGTGCTTAAACTCCAAATCGTTTAGCTGTAACACCCTTCCGGCGCCTAGCTGCCATGCTACCCGAAGGAAGCACGAG